>CM053030.1:108931838-109224338 GCA_028564925.1 Lithobates sylvaticus | reverse complement strand
AAGAGAGAGACAGAGAAGAGAGAGAGAGAGACAGAGAAGAGAGAAAGAGACAGAGAAGAGAGAGAGACACACAGAGAAGAGAGAGAGAGAGAGAGACACGCAGAGAAGAGAGAGAGAGACAGAGAGAGACAGAGAGGAGAGAGAGAGAGAGAGACAGAGAAGAGACAGAGACGAGAGAGAGAGAGAGAGACAGAGAGAGACAGAGAGGAGAGAGAGAGAGAGACAGAGAAGAGAGAGAGAGAGAATAGAGAAGAGAGCGAGAGAGAGACAGAGAGGAGAGAGAGAGACAGAGAGGAGAAAGAGAGAGAGACAGAGATGAGAGAGAGAGACAGAGAAGAGAGAGAGAGACAGAGAAGAGAGAGAGAGACAGAGAAGAGAGAGAGAGGCGGAGACAGAGAGGAGAGAGAGAGAGACAGAGAAGAGAGAGAGAGAGAGAGACAGAGAAGAGAGAGAGAGAGAGACAGAGAGGAGAGAGAGAGAGAGAGACAGAGAGGAAAGAGAGAGACAGAGAAGAGAGAGAGAGACACAGAGAAGAGAGAGAGAGACAGAGAAGAGAGAGAGAGACAGAGAAGAGAGAGAGAGACACAGAGAAGAGAGAGAGAGAGAGACAGAGAAGCGAGAGAGACAGAGAAGAGAGAGAGACAGAGAGAGAGAGAGAGAGAGACAGAGAGGAGAGAGAGAGACAGAGAGGAGAGAGAGAGAGAGAGAGAGAGAGAGAGACAGACAGAGAAGAGAGAGAGAGAAGAGAGAACAGAGAGGAGAGAGAGACAGAAGAGAGAGAGAGAAGAGAGAACAGAGAGGAGAGAGAGACAGAGAATAGATAGAGAAGGAAGGGGAAGGGATGCCCGGCGTCAAGAACGTCACATCGCACGTGACCTGCTGGGATTACGGAGGAGTGCCTAGCTGCATAGAAGAGAAGATGAGACGTGTTTCACGCTTCAGAATGAATCAACACCCCACCCCCAAAGAGTGGCAAGGATCTGTCTCAGTGTCTGTCTGAAGTAAGGCAAATTTAAGTAATGATGTCATCATGATATTTTAAATTTTGCAGTGGCGTTTTTTTTCTAGCACCACCCCCCCTCCCCCACCAGCAAACTCATCTAGCACCCTCCCCCCAGGAGGTGTGTGTGTGTGTGGAAGGGGGGGGGCGGCAAAAGGACCCGGCCTTGGGGCGGCAAAGGGAGTAAATCCGGGCCTGATGCCATGCAGACCAAGTTGATGGTCTGAGCACTGACAGGCTACACCCCACCCCTTCAACCTCTGCACTTATATGTCTTTTCCCAAAGACCACCCCTGCATATGACACTGAGCATGTGCACTCAACTTCTTTGGTCGACCATGGCGAGGCCTGTTCTGAGTGGAACCTGCCCTGTTAAACCGCTGTATGGTCTTGGCCATCGTGCTGCAGCTCAGTTTCAGGGTCCTGGAAATCTTCTTATAGGCTAGACCATCTTTATGTAGAGCAACAATTTTTTTTCAGATCCTCAGAGAGTTCTTTGCCATGCCATGTTGAACTTCCAGTGACCAGTATGAGAGAGTGAGAGTGATAACACCAAATTTAACACACCTGCTCCCCTTGCACACCTGAGACCTTGTAACACTAACGAGTCACATGACACCGGGGAAGGAAAATGGCTAATTGGGCCCAATTTGGACATTTTCACTTAGGGGTGTACTCACTTTTGTTGCCAGCGGTTTAGACATCAATAACTGTGTGTTGGGTTATTTTGAGGAGGCAGCAAGTGTACACTGTTATACAAGCTGTACACTCACTACTTTACATTGTAGAAAAGTGTAATTTCTTCAGTGTTGTCACATGAAAAGATACAATAAAATATTTAAAATATTTACAAAAATGTGAGGGGTGTACTCATGTAGCACCCTGGTGTTTATGCAGGGTTGCTCCTAAATTTAACTGCCAGGTATAGCTACCTTGGCCTATTGTTATGGATCAATTGATTTCACTCTAAGGCCCCTTTCACACTGGGGCGGTTTTCAGGCGGTACAGCGCTAAAAATAGCGCCTGTATACCGCCTGAAAAAACCGGCCCCATTCACTCCAGTGTGAAAGCCGGCGGGCTTTCACACTGGAGCGGTGCGCTAGCAGGACCGCAACAAAAGTCCTGCTAGCAGCATCTTTGGAGCGGTGAAGGAGCGGTGTATTTACCGCTCCTATACCGCTCCTTCCCATTGAAATCAATGGGAAACCGCGGGGATACCGCCCGCAAACCGCCGCTGCAGCGGCGCTTTGCGGAGGTTTTTAACCCTTTTGCGGCCGCTAGTGGGGGTTAAAACCACCCCGCTAGCGGTCGCATACCGCGGGTAAAACGATGGTAAAGCAGCGCTAAATATAGCGCTGCTTTACCGTCGCCGCCCCGCACTGCCCCAGTGTGAAAGGGGCCTTAGTCTTTAATTGCTGCACTTCTCTCTTTTGCTGTTTGGTGGGCGGGTACTTGGTGGCAGTAGATACGAGAAGGGCAATGCAAGGTCAGATTATGGGTATATGGGGTATCCCAGCCAATAGGCAGGGTTTTTTTTAAATCCCTTGGCCTGCTGGGAGAACCTATATATTTGGGTGGAGTCAGGTGATCAGTGTTCTTTGGGATTGTGGCTTGTAGTCCAACCAGAAGAGCTGGTTCTGCCAGCCGGAGAAACTGTCATGGTCGGAGGTAGAGGGGAAGCTGTCGCCAGTAAGGGACCATCAGCCCTATTACCAGGGGCAACAGTGAGTAACTGAAGCAAGTACCGGAGCAGCATTCTCACCAACTGGGGACGGTGAAGAATTGGAAAACTTCAGTGGGTATCAAGCCAGGGACCCAGCCAGCAGAGGACTCTTGGAGAGCAGTCTTGTGTGTCAAGCCAGGGACCAAGCGGGCCAGTGGGGTGAAGCTTGAGAGGTATCTTGAGTTCCAAGCTAGGGACCCAGCAGAGAAGCGGGGGATGACGCTTGAGATACCAACGTGAAGATTGGAGGAGCTCAAGGGATTCAGTGGCAGTGAATCATCTAGTCTAGTGAGAGATTGGGGGATCAGTGGGCTGAAGAACTATAAGGAGTGATTGCAGTGGAAGTGAAAGAAATGTTACACTTTGTGTTAGGAACTGTTAAAGACTGTTGCCATAGGAGACAGCATTCCTCCATGCAGATGTGGCGTCTGTCTGGATGCCTTTCCCTGCATGGCTGTCCTCCTGTTGAAGTCTCTGAGTCTGCCAATTGAACTTGCAACTACCGAAGGGTGTCCTGGCCCTAAACCTCTCTCCCCAAAAAAGTTTGTTAAGAGAAATAAACTTTATTTTGCATTCAAGAAGTGTCTGGCGCCCAGTAACTTTAACTACTCTGCACCCACCATGCCTCACAAGCCACCATATACAGAAGGATGTCAGATGTCTTTGGCCCTGGAGGTTGTCATTAGATGGAAGGAGGCCTGGGACCTTGCTGCACTCACTTTTGTGAGACACTGTATATATCTATATATGTGCATTGCTACAAATAAAAATGTTGAATTGAGTATTGTTAAAAACACTACCAGTGTCACCACTGCCGAAAGAACCAGTATAAGGCCTTCTTCACACAGGTAATTGCATGCACACACTAGATTCCAGCAGGAAGAATCAGCGATTTTAGGGGGCAGGTGAACAGAGAAGTTAATTGGTAGGGGAAAATAAGTAATTCTTGGGGGGGCATTGGCACAGTGGGGGCATTGGCACAGTGTGAAAGTCTCTTTTGTTTTTGCCGATGAAACTTTACTCCCAATGTCCTCCACTGTCCTTGTGAGTGTGTCTATGGGAATGTTTGACCATTCTTCCAGAAGCACATTTGTAAGGTCAGGCACTGAGGTTGGACGAGAATGCCTGGCTCGCAGTCTCCGCTTTAATTCATCCCAAAGGTGTTCTACCGGGTCGAGGTCAAGACTCTGTGCTGGCCAGTCAAGTTCCTCCACCCCAAACTCATATATATTCATGACTTTATGGACCTTGCTTTGTGAAGTAGTCCAAATCATTTGGTGGAGGGGGGATTATGGTGTAAGGCTGTTTTTCAGGGGTTGGGCTTGGCCCCTTAGTTCCAGTGAAGGGAACTCTTAAGGAATCAGCATACCAAGACATTTTGGCAAATGTCATGCTCCCAACTTTGTGGAAACAGTTTGGGGATGACCGCTTCCTGTTCAAACAAGACTGCACACCAGTGCACAAAGCAAGGTCCATAAAGATATGATGAACAAGTTTTAGGTGGAGGAACTTGACTGGCCTGCACAGAGTCCTGATTCTCATCCCAATTGAACACATTTGGGATGAATTAGAGCGGAGACTTCGAGACAGGTATTTCCGTCCACATCAGTGCCTGACCTCACAAATGCTCTTCTGGAATGGTCAAACATTCCCATAGACACACTCCTAAACCTTGTGGACAGCCTTCCAAAAGAGTTGAAGCTGTTATAGCTGCAATGGGTAGGCCAACTCAATATTGACCCTTACGAACTAAGACAGGGATGCCATTAAAGTTCATGTGTATGTAAAGGCAGGTGTCCTAATACTTTTGCCAATATAGTGTATCTTACCCTAAGATAAAATATTTGCAATTTTTGCCCTTTTAACCACTTGAGAATCTAAGGCATATTCTATATCCTGCTCCTCCCCCCAATGACCCTTATTACCACTATTATCAGCAATTACTAGCTGTCAAAATGAAATCCGGTATTTTGTTGAACATAAGATATGCACCTGTGCTCTATGGTAAATAATTAATACCCAGCTGCTGCTTACACTGTAGATGTACACCTAATACATCCAACTATAACAAATCTTATATAAAAGTGAAATGCTCACTAATGAATAAAGCTACAAATCTTCAACAATACTCCCTAATGTCACCTTTTGCATAAAAACATATAAACATACACATATATGAACCTTAACCTAATAGACATACAGGCAGCCCCAGAGTTAAAAACATCCTACTTACATACGACTCATACTTACAAACAGAGGGAGACAACAGGAAGTTAGAGGAAATCTACCCCTAGGAAAGGACATTTAATGCCTCGTACACACGTACGGACTTTTGCCGGCGGACCTAAGTCCAGCGGACAATCCGCTGGACTTTCCGGCTAGGTCCGCTGGACTTTCCGAGGGTGTGGACTTGCCCACACACGCACGGACTTGTCCAGCGGATAATCCGCCGGCCAAAAGTCCGCGGGACTTTTGAAAATGAACGGACTTGCCCACACACGGAGCAGTCCGTTCATTTTGAACGTAACTTCAGGTTACGTAGCTAGCGTAGGCAGTAAATGCCGCCGCGCTAGCTCCGCAAGCTGGCATGGATTTAAAGGGAATCCCCACGCCGAAAAAAACGGCGTGGGGGTTCCCCCCAAATCCATGTCAGACCCTCATCCGAGCACGCAGCCTGGCAGGCCAGGAAAGGGGTGGGGACGAACGAGCGCCCCCCCCCCTCCTGAGCCGTACCAGGCCGCGTGCCCTCAACATGGGGGGTGCCCTGGGGAAAGGGGGGCCGTGCGGCCCCCCCACCCCAAAGCACCTTGTCCCCATGTTGATGAGGACAAGGGCCTCTTCCCGACAACCCTGGCCGTTGGTTGTCGGGGTCTGCGGGCGGGGGCTTATCGGAATCTGGGAACCCCCTTTAATAAGGGGGCCCCCAGATCCCGGCCCCCCACCCTATGTGAATGAGTATGGGGTACGATGTACCCCTACCCATTCACCTAAGGTGTAAAATGTAAAGTAAAAAAAAACACCCACACTTTTGAAAAAATAGTTTATTGCACTGCTCCGGGGGTCTTCTTCCGTCTTGGGGGTCTTCTCGCCGGACTCCCCCGCCATTTACCAAGCTCTTTTACCGAGCGAGGGGAGTCCGGCTACCTTCTTCGTCGTCGCCGCCGTCTGGGGGTCTCGATCCGCCTTCGGGGGTCTTCTTCCGTCTTGGGGGTCTTCTCGCCGGACTCCTCCCCTCTCTTCTGCTCTTTTACCTAGCTCTTTCACGAGGGGAGGTGTCCGGCTACCTTCTTCGTCGTCGCCGCCGTCGTCGTCTGGGGGTCTCGATCCGCCTTCGGGGGTCTTCCGGGGGTCTCTTCTGTTCTTGCGGCGGTCGTCGTCTTCCGCGCCGCCGGCGCCGCCTTCTTCTTCTTCTTGTCCTTCTTGTTCTTGTTCTTCTTCTTCTTCCGATGTTGACCCGACGCTCTCTCTGCCCGGAATGCCTGTGCCGCTCTGAGCTCGGACTTATATAGGGACATGGGCGACAGGGTCACATGTTCATGTCACATGGTGACCCCGCCCCCCTTGCGATGTCACAGTCCCAGCATCCTCCGGGACTGTGACAACACAAGGGGGCGGGGTCACCATGTTACATGTGCATGTGACCCTGTCGCCCATGTCCCTATATAAGTCCGAGCTCAGAGCGGCACAGGCATTCCGGGCAGAGAGAGCGTCGGGTCAACATCGGAAGAAGAAGAAGAACAAGAACAAGAAGGACAAGAAGAAGAAGAAGGCGGCGCCGGCGGCGCGGAAGACGACGACCGCCGCAAGAACAGAAGAGACCCCCGGAAGACCCCCGAAGGCGGATCGAGACCCCCAGACGACGACGGCGGCGACGACGAAGAAGGTAGCCGGACACCTCCCCTCGTGAAAGAGCTAGGTAAAAGAGCAGAAGAGAGGGGAGGAGTCCGGCGAGAAGACCCCCAAGACGGAAGAAGACCCCCGAAGGCGGATCGAGACCCCCAGACGGCGGCGACGACGAAGAAGGTAGCCGGACTCCCCTCGCTCGGTAAAAGAGCTTGGTAAATGGCGGGGGAGTCCGGCGAGAAGACCCCCAAGACGGAAGAAGACCCCCGGAGCAGTGCAATAAACTATTTTTTCAAAAGTGTGGGTGTTTTTTTTTTACTTTACATTTTACACCTTAGGTGAATGGGTAGGGGTACATCGTACCCCATACTCATTCACATAGGGTGGGGGGCCGGGATCTGGGGGCCCCCTTATTAAAGGGGGTTCCCAGATTCCGATAAGCCCCCGCCCGCAGACCCCGACAACCAACGGCCAGGGTTGTCGGGAAGAGGCCCTTGTCCTCATCAACATGGGGACAAGGTGCTTTGGGGTGGGGGGGCCGCACGGCCCCCCTTTCCCCAGGGCACCCCCCATGTTGAGGGCACGCGGCCTGGTACGGCTCAGGAGGGGGGGGGGGCGCTCGTTCGTCCCCACCCCTTTCCTGGCCTGCCAGGCTGCGTGCTCGGATGAGGGTCTGACATGGATTTGGGGGGAACCCTCACGCCGTTTTTTCGGCGTGGGGATTCCCTTTAAATCCATGCCAGGTCACGGAGCTGGCGCGGCGGCAGTAACTGCCTACGCTAGCTACGTAACCTGAAGTCACGTGCTAAATGAACGGACTTGCCGATGAGCGGCAAGTCCGTTCATTTCAAAAGTCCCGCGGACTTGCCCACTAACGGCGGGATTGTCCGCTGGACTTCCAAGTCCAGCGGATAATTTGAGAACAAAACCTGAAACTTTAGTCCGCCGTACTTTGGCGCCAAAAAGTCCGCCGGCGCCCACACACGAGGGGATTATCCTCTGGACTTCAGTCCAGAGGATAATCCCGCGGGATTGTCCCTTCGTGTGTACGCGGCCTAAGAGTTACTATGGGAAAAAGGTGAATCCATTGAAGCTTTATCACCAATCCTTGTTTCCACAAAATCCAATTCAAAATCCAATTGTCTAAAGCCTCATACACACGATCGGACCGTGGACCAACTTTCCTGTGGATTTTTGTCCAAAGGGCGTTGGCCCCAAGTTAGTATTGCATACACACGATCTGACTTTTTAGGCAACAAACATGAACGTAGTGACGTTTCAACGTACTGACGACACTTCAAAAGAGGACGTTCGAATACTCCAGCGCCACCTTTGGTTCTGCTTTTTGCTTCTATATTGTTGTCTGATCTTTTGCATTGGTTCTGAGCATGCGTGTTTGTACTTTGGACAAAAGTCCGTTGGTTTTGTGTACACACGGTCGGACTTTGGTCCATCGGACTTTTGTTGGCAGAAAGTTGGTCCATTCGCACAGCCAACAAAAGTCAGATGAAACCTGGAAAAAGTTGGTCCGATGGAGCGTACACACGGTCGGATGTTGGTCCAAAACAGCTAATTTGCATGTTTGTTGTCAAAAAGTCTGATCGTGTGTACGGGCCTTTAGGGACAGAAAGCGAGGTGAAATCTTCTGAACAGGGGCACAGACAGTAAAACAAACATTACAGAGGTATTAACCCTTCCCTATGCTATCCAAAAATGTAAAAACTTTAGCTGGAGTTACACACAAAAAAAGGACCAGTTCCAACATGCATGCAAATTCAACTTAAGAACAAACCTACAGTCCCTTTCTTGTTTGGAAACCAGGGACTGCCTGTAATGTGTAAGTGTATGATAAGGCGTCAAAATATAAAACATTTATCAAAATATACAGTATGTTTGTCCATGTTTTATATTAAAGCTAGGACTTGCACCAGCAGGAATGGCTGTCAAAATGTAAAATAACACCTTTGCAAGTGTCATTGAGCAATATAGTATGATAATGTATTGTTACATTGTATTTACTATTTCATTTATATGTGGATCGAAGGGATGACCTCAAAGAAAAGCAACATTAGTAAACATACAAATATTTAAAAAAAAAATATTTCTTCTTTACACCTTTGTCAGAAACCATGAAAGCAGACCGAGACAGAAGTTTACTTGAATCACACTTGTTTAATAATAAAAGTAAAAAGAACAAACGTAGTCAAAACATAGCCAAATTTCACTCGCTCGTCCCCACCCCTTTCCGGACCGGCCGGGCTGCGTGCTCGGATAAGGGTCTGATATGGATTTGGGGGGGACCCCCACGCTGTTTTTTCAGCATAGGAATTCCCCTTTAAATCCATACCAGGTGACGAGGTTAGCGAGGTGTCAATCTCGCTGATCGAGACGGCGGCATTGGCTTCCTTCGCTAGTTCTGTCTACCTGGAGTCACGTTCTAAATAAAGGGACTTTACTCCGTGTAAAAGTCAGACGGACCTCCGCCAAAACTCCGGCGGATTGTCCGCCGGAAAAGTCCGGGTGTGTGTGGGCATTTCCGCATGTACGGAAAGTCCGGCGGACCTCCGCTGGAAAGTCCGGCGGATTGTCCGCCAGACTAAGTCCAATGGATAGTCCGGCCGAAAAGTCCGATCGCGCGTACGTGGCATAAGTTAACTCATCCATCCATATGCATCCATCTAATCTAAGAATTGGTAAGCTGCGATGTAATAAATGTTTCCTTTCGGGTTTAAAACTGCTTTAGGTTATGACAAAGTTATCAAGGAAAAAACAGACTGGAGAAATGTAAAATTGCTTATGTGCCCACGGTGGCTTCTTGGGATACCATGGTCAATGCGGTACTCCCCATGTATAGGTTGACATATGCTAACAGAGGATGCCCTCAGAAATTTGACCGAATCTGGTCGCCCTGGATTGAGCAATTCTAGATCTCTTTGCTGCCTCTATGTGGCGATCTCTTTCTTGGAAACGAAAGTGGCACTGGGAGGGCTGCAGCCCCCCCCCCCCACCTCTGGGTAAATGTATATGTTCATGTTGCTATGATGTACATGCCTACCTGACTATATTTCTACTGTTGTTTACACGTTATGTGCCCGCTGCTTTACGATGTGACGTACATATTGTAATATACTACCTGACTGTATATTATTTTGTAACAATTTTTCAATAAAAACCAAGCTGGTTGTTAAAAAAAAAAAAAAATTGCTTATGTGAGTGACGTGTGCAGGTATTTACTGTGTTTGATATCTCTGTTATTTACTACTTGTAGCTGAGTTGAGTTTTCCTCTGTTGAAGGGCAACATTGACAGTTATAAACATTGCAGAATTTGCAGAATTCATTGTACTGGGCACAAGTGACCGAGACCACAAGTGGTCATTTTAAAACATATTATGCAGACATTGTGAACTGTTATCACCATCAGAAAATCCACGTGAGAAATGTCATGCAACCATTGCTAGAAAACATGCACATGGTAGACAGGAAGTGGCTGCCAAGAAATTTTGGGACATCAGCAATAATGAGATACAACAAAGGATAAAAAGAGGTAAAAACAAGAATTTTACTAAAAATAAAGCTGTCATTTGTTTATAATACACTGTGCTTCAACAAAACAATCTTCATTCACTTATGGTTTATATTCACTTTAAATGTTAAATCTACTGTACTACATGGTGATTTGGTTTCACTTTGACAAATTTACTTTCAGCTGTTGTTGTTTTTTTTTTTTTTCTGCTAGACTACTATATACATGTAAACAAAACAGCACTAAAATAATAGCAAGTATGGAATTTCTTCTAGATGAATATATAGCATAACCTTGTGGTTAGATTATTATACTTTTTGTGATTTAACTGAGGGATGAATTTGTCACAATGACAAAGTTTCAATACGTATATGGAACTGATACCTAAAATGTTCAGTCTTGCTGAGCCACTAATGGAAATCCCAGATTTAGTGAATTATTAAATGCCTCTGGGACCAACCTCTATTGATCCTGAGAACAGAATATAGTACACTTGTTGCTAGCCAGGAAAATAGGGCTGTTATTGGGAAAAGGACACAGAAGGATAATTATCTATGTGCTTATGCATTTAGTTATTTGCTTTGATGCTTTTTTTTCTGCAAGGTCCTTGATTTTTATTAAAATGTATTAATATTTTTATTAAAAATCCCCTTGATTTTTTTTTTACACTCATTTATTAATTTTAATGTACTTTTTTGATTTCTTGATTTTTTTTTACACTTATTTATTAATTTTAATGTACTTTTTTGATTTCTTGATTTTTTTTTTTTCAATGTAGTTTTATTTATCATTTCAACCCTTAATAGTTTAATGCTATTTTCTCTTCCAATAATTATTATTCTAATTTTCAGTAAAGGTGTAGAAATCAACAGGTACAGCAAATAGTGTACATGTAATGCATATCAGTTTACAACAATTCTCAACATGGAGAAACTACATATTTTCAATAAGATCTATTTTCTTCACATAAATTATGAGGAAACCAGAATGGTATACAATGAAGATATGTCCGCTCAGGCCCAGTCATGTCCCATCTCTACAAATTAAGACCATGTGGCAGAGAGGAGAAGTGGGGATGATGCTGCGGTGTTGTGAAGGTTAATCAACTATTCCACTAATGCTCAGTGAGTGGGGAACTGAATGGGACAAACAGCACCCCCTGTCATCTTCAGCCCGCATTACATCCCAGTATTGCACAGTTAATTGCTATTTTCATCTGATTGAGTAAAGTCAAATAAATTTCTCCTAACAGAACTTTAATTTGTTTGTTAAAAAATACATTTAAAAAAAAAGATTAGAACTTTAATTAAAACAAAAATGTATATTTGGGACATAAATCATTTTAAGCTATAGTATACTAGAATGTGTGTTGGCACAGAGAGAATTTCTCTGTACGCTATCCTTAACTCATTCAGGCCTTGACACAGCAGGATGCAAGAAAATGTATAGTCTTTTAAAAATATTTTAAGTACATGATCAGCTCAAAAACAAGTAATTTAGAACCTTTGTCAGGGTTTTTTTTTTTTTCTATCTATGTACCACACTTTCTGTCCAGGTGACACTTTTTCACATGCCCCATCTTGTAGTTGAGAAACAGAACCAAAAAAAGAAACAAAACAATAATTTGTTAGCCTTTCCCATTCTACCATATAAGTGTACACATTAGTTCATTAGTTCTAAATGCTGCTAGTTTTGCACTTTATGCACCAAGAACACAAGTAAATTGCATAACTCACCTGGGTGTTCATAATTTGCCATTGGCTCCCACTGCTGTCAATCACAACCAGTGAGCTAATGAGGAGAGAGCGGGGCGGGCCTCGGAAGCGAGCAGGCATCAGTGCCCCGATTGCAAGCGGCTTGCTATTGGGGGCACTGGACTAGGGGGAGGAGCCAGGAGCGCCGAAGGGGACCTAAGAAGAAGAGCATTGGGGCTGCTCTGTGCAAAAACCATTGCACAGAGCAGGTAAGCATACCATGTTTGTTATTATTTTTTTTTTTTACTATGCATTTAATATCACTTTAATTTAACTTTTCAGAAAAGAACACCAGATTGCATACACAAATGTGCATGTAAGTGTTCACAGAATTGCATATACCTCAGATGTCAGTGAAGGTTGAGGTCACTGTTGAGTGTCTGCAACCATTGTCTACTACCCAATGATTACTGTTGGTGAACAGTAAGTTTACCAACATATCTGGGGACTTCTTATCTTGACAAGAAAATGAACTGAATCCTTAAAAGAGAAGTAAAGCCAAAGCTTGTTTGGCTTTAATTCTCCTGTGGATCACAGGAGTGCAGGTTGTTCTGCACTCCTGTGACCGTTTTACTGAAGTCCACTGTCTGCTGATGTCACAGGGCCAGTCCAGGCTCAGGCAAGATCGAGGGGGGGGGGGGGCAGAGAGCTGCTGACTGACAGTCACCAGATCTCTGTGGTGTTTGATTGCTCAGTTCTCAGTGTTAGAGGCGCCGGGGGACAGATGCAGCATTGGGCCGATGTGGCAGCATCCACCTAGGTAAGTGTGATTATTAAAAAAAAAAAAAGAAAACCCAATACTTCTCTTTTAAAATCTTAACTTTTTCTATTAAAAAAAAACACAAAATGTGACTTTGCAAAATAAAAAAAGATTAAACTGGGTTCACCTTAGATCAGTGGTTCTCAACCTCAGTCCTCAAGTACCCCCAACAGGCCCTGTTTTGAGAATTTCTCTTAGATAAAATAGCTGTCCAAAATACCAAGCCATTGACTCTGATTTAAAGCACCTGTACAAGATAAGGGAAAACCTGCAAACATGGCCTACTGGGGGTACTTGAGGACTGAGGTTGTGATCAACTGTCTTAGATGACCATTTGAGTGCAAGGTAACAAAAAAGCAGGATTTTTGCTTGCACATTATGAAATGATTGGGGTGAAAATAATGGCAATGCTGCAAGGTGGTTTTATATTACAATTTTTTTTTACTTGTACAATTTTTGGTTGATACTGATAGGCATGTGGCATTTTTTAATCTTGCTAATGTAAAACAGTTTCACCTTAAGGGAAGAAAGCAATCTCTGTGTTAGTAAGTCAACCTCAGAGAGTGAGATCCACAGCATGTCTCAAAAAAGTTGTAAAAATGAGGCACCCATCTTATTTGTTCACATGGTTTGCAGTTATTGTAAAAGTTTTGGATGAACCAAGCCCTTCTATCATTTACATAACTAAAGGTTTTATTTTATCAAAAAGTCTGTCGTCAAATACAAACATGCTGTCAGTTCCAGAATCAATGTAAACCATGTTATGAAAATAATGTAGCTCTCTGCTAGATACAAGAGTTGGTGTTATATTAAGAAACCAGCCATGTCTAAAATAGTTACAAGTCTGCAGAGTATTGCAGATGGGGAAATGTTGAGTGCTTATAACAGGAAACAATCAACATATTTGGCAGAATAAAACAAATAATACAAATGTACCAGTAGCTAATGATGTCAAGGTTAGAATTTCAAGTGGCTAAAGCTAAACTCCAGGCATATATAACAAAACAGAAGTGAATGCAGTTATATATTAATTTAAAAATAAATATGAAATGCCATTGTTTATGCTACTATTGTAAGTACTGTATAAAAACCTTCAGTAGATGTTTAAAGTGATTGTAAACCTTGATTTATTTTTCATAAATAACAAACATATTATACCTACTTGCTCTGTGCAATGGTTTTGTTGCCTCAATCCTCCTCTTCTCAGGTCCCCTCCAGGGATCTTGGCTCTTCCCCCACCGAGTGCCCACCATAGCAAGCCCCTTGCTATGAGGTCACTCATGCGGGCTCCCTGCCGAGCCAACTCTGTCTGTCCATTGACACACAGAGCACAGCTCGGCCCAGCCCCCACTCCATCCTAATTGGCTGTGATTGACAGCAGTGGGAGCTGAGAAAGTTGCTGCTTTCATGCACAACACAGGGTCAATCAGCTCCAGGTAAGTATAGAGGGGGGGGGGCTGCACTATGCATTAAGGTACCACTTTAAGATTAGAGTTGAGCCAAACACCCCCCAGTTTAGTTCACGCCAGAACTCTCGAACATTGCAAATGTTCCGACCCAAACCTGCAAAACCCTATTAAAGTCTATGGGACCCACACATAAACAATCAAAAGTGCCCCCTTTGAAGGCTTATATGCACGTTATTGTATCAATGCAAAACATTATTTTTAAAAAGATCGTTTTTAAAGGAGCAGTGATTTTAATAAAGCTTAAAGTGAAACAATGAAAATGAAAAATTCCTTTAAATATAGTCCCTAGGGGGTCCCCCAATCTCCTGTAAAGTGGGCATCTGTACCATGTATAGAACCTGCTGCAGCAAAACTGACATATATAAAGTAAACGAAAATGACATTAAATTGATTTCCCTGCAGGTTTTTTTATTTTGTAAACAATGGTTTGGGGAGATAGTCTGTATGATGAGGCCACAATTTAGTGCACTCGGAACAAGATTTAGAGATTGTTTTGGATCTATTTGGCAGACTTTGGATGGAAATAAAAAAGTTTTGCACAACAGTGAGAAAGCCTTATGTGAAGAAGTCAAATTATAGTACACTCAGGCCTAAGTTCATGGAGGAACATGACTGCCAAATTGCTGTTTATCAGTTTTATTCCCTCTCTGTAGGCTCATGTTACTCCCTTCCTCAACCTCATAACCAACATCAGAATAAAATAATGTCTGTGCATTGTCAAGAAGCAAGTGGCTGAGGCTGTGTTCAAAAAAATTCAGCTGACATCTCCATGCATGATGATAGGGCTATGACAGGAGTAGCTGTGGACAATGAGGCAGAATAGGCTGCTCTGGCAGCTGCGGTGGACTGCGCACTAGTCTCAGCTTGGGTGATAGAAGATGTGGAAGGTTTAGTAAGCCAGTCCACCACCTCCTCTGCATGCTGTGGCTGTATAGTACAGGCAACGTCACTAAACATAGAAAAATGTGCCCTGCCTGAGGACAGACCACTTCCACCTTTGGACACATAAGCTTCTGGCCCCCTTATAGTGACATGGGAGCATCTGCCTCTGCTTGTTGGCCTCCCAGACATGATGGGGGAGGGCTTATTACTCAAATTTAATAGATACTGGGAAATGTGTAATTGGGTGCACTTTATTCAATGAAAAGTGGTGTTTGGTGCACTTTAAATTGAGGGTGGCACTGACAGAAATGTAAAAACTATAAAAAAATTTTTTTTAAAAAAGTGAAAACAACAGTGTCGCAGTCAGAAAAACTATGGTTGACACTTTAAAAAAGGGGGCGTGCACGGGACAAACCCCCCCCCCCCAAAAAAAAAACGCAGCAACCAAAAAAAGGGGTATACACTACACTAACACTACACTATACTCACACGCTCACACACTACACTGTCACACTATACTCACACAATACCTACACTATACTAACACTACGCTACACTGCACTGACACACTACACTGACACTACCCTACACTCACACTATACTCACACTATACTTAGACTACACTAACACTACACTGCCACACTACACTGAGTCATCTGAGTCACGGTAACACACTAACTAGCTAGTAGCTCCACTCCAATCAGTGGTGGCTGGTGTTTTTTTGGGGAGGAGGGCGGCAAAGAACCACCCACTGTCATTTTATAGTGTGGGGTCGGACTATGAGCACTAAGCAACGATTGGACAAAATCATCATAACTTTGTCCAATTATGGCTCTGACTGTGCTCTGTGCCCTGATTGGGCAAAGCCTTGCCCCTGACCGGCGGTCAGGTGCATTGCTTCACCCAATTAGGGCCCTATAATGCACTGTGCAGCACACAGTGTGTGGGGCGCTCGGCAGGCAAGCATCCCGCCACGTGACCTGTAAATTCAGTTGTCCTTTGAACAGGGGAACAGGGCGATGTTCGGGCCAAACTTTTGCTTGGATCAAACTGTCAATCCATTCAAGATGCGCTAAAGAGATAGCTTCTTGTGACTGGTCTAGAGCTGTCAAAAATGGGGGCAGGGTAGGAGTCTATAGAACTCTGTAAGCGAAACATTTATTACATAGAAAAGGACTTCCAGAGCACTTTGAAGATCTGACCCACTGCACTCCACTCTCCTCCCCTGCCATCACCTTAGTAACAAATAGAGGTTCTCAGTAGGCAGGGGAACAAAACTAAGAAAAACGTAGTTAGCTGGCTGGCTGAGGAAGGAGGCAGGCCTTGTCTCCAAAACACATTCTAACTGGTTGTTCCTCCACAAGGTTGGACAGGTCGTTCTTCGGCTCTTGACAGCTCGCTCCCAAGCATCCTCTGACATCCTTCCATTGGAGCCACCGCAGCGGCACAGATTACAAGCCCAGCCATTGGCTGTTGTTTTGAGCTCTCTCTGGTTACACACAACTGTACACCTGACATCTTTGTGATTGGAACCTTTTATGTGAATTTTTTACTTGTTCATAATAAACTGTGCTACACCAAGTGGTTGCCTGGTGCCATTTCCCCCCTTCCCCTCTTCCCCTCAGCCATGTCTGTAGAAGTTATCCTTGTATTTGAAATACTGTAGATGTCAATGATTCAAAGATCCAGCAAAGAACATACCTGGCCTAGCTTGAGTCCTTTTCATACTATTTCTCTACCATGTCTTGTAGTATAAATTTGTGTGAAAGGTGGAGTAGCTCTTTAAATTCTCTGGAATATAAATCTGTGCTTTTCCATATAAGAACAACAAGGCTTTCTATGTTCATGTAAACAGCACACAATGACCTTTTCTGTTATTGTTGGATTTCATATTAATCTTTGTGCTGCATCTGCCTTTGTTGGTCACCATTAAAGATCATCATGACCTTGGCATATACAAATTCAAAGCATACTTTCTGAGAAGCCAATATCATAATTTTTATTATATTGCAATTAAACTAATGAAACATTTTAACATGATAGTATGTGTTTTTTGTGAACCCACAAGCTGGTTATGAGTAAAGTTTGCTCCTTGACAAATTACAGTAAATAAAACATCTAAAGATGTTTACATTCTAGCTACTTTGGCTTACTTTTAAGTTGTCTGGTTTGTATGTAAGTTGATAAGCAACTCAACATGATTTGCGCTTTTAGAAGCACGGTCAAATCTATGTATAAAACAAAAATGCTAATTTTTTTAAACATTTTAATTACAGGTACTTATATAGTGTTTTCCATTTACGCAGCACTTTACATATATATTATACATTCACATCAGTCCGTGCCCTTTAAGGAGCTTACAATCTAGGGTCCCTAACTAGCATTCATACATACACATACTTGGGCCTGTTAACCTACCAGCATGTCTTTGGAGCACAGGAGGAAACCCACACAGAGACAGGGAGAACATTCAAAATTGAGGCAGTTAGTTTTGTGGCTGACCTGATTCAAACCGGTGACTCTAGTGCTGCTAGGTTGAAGTGCTAAAAACGTAGCCACTGTGCTGCCCTACTCAACATATTCAACATGTAGTCAAATCCTGAAATCTAGGGCTCTTTTTTTTCTCTCAGTGGTTTACATGGCTCCTGTTTACTTGGTTGTTTGTCATCCTTCATAAAGTGTAAACTTAAAGTCCCTCCCTGGGTAGCAGGAATGTCTTATACTGCTGGTACCACATGCAGCCCACCGGCTCTCTGTGTGCAGCCCACCATGTCTTGGGCTTTTTCTGCCACCAGTTGCGTACCTCTGGGTGCCAGGCACTGAAATTCTTTCTGCATTCGGACACCCGATACTGAAATGAATGCAGTAGTGTCAGGCAGAGTGATCTCTGTCTGAAAAAAATCAAGTATAGACCCGGCCTAAACTAAAGAGCTGCACTTTTGCATTCTTTTATATTGAATAAACTTTATTGCACACCAAGCAAATTCACAGTCATTGCACATCTCTCTCCACAAGATCCTCTCTCCTACCTCTGTAGTCCAGGCTTCATTGGGAATAGAGAGAGCAACATGGAAGCATTTGATCAGGTAAGTAATGGGGGAGGGGTTAAAAACACAGAATTCTAGTGAGAGATTAAAAAAAAAATAAACAATGTGGCTGACAAATAATGAGAAGTTAAGTAGCACTACATTGACCATCAATATTGGGGATTAATTGTATTTTCAATGACACCAGTGCAATTCTGGGGGTTGTCATTGTGGTCACTGACACCAATGCTGGGGGTATTTTTAGAACCACTGACACTAATGCTGGAGGTTATTATTGCAGTCACTGACACCAATGCTACTGACTTTTATTCAATCCACCGACACCAATGCCGGGGACCATTATTGTGGTCACTGAAACCAATTGTGTTTTTTTTTGTGTCCAAGAGCACCAATGCTGGTGGTCTTTGACATCAATGATAATTCCAACTTCCTCCTAAGTGTATATTGTACCAAAGTTGTATATATTTGCACATAAAGCCACACTGCTGCATCAAGGTACCTCTGTAAAGTGTGGTACCTAACTGAATACTAAGTTCTTAACTATAGGATATAGACTTAAATGCATTAGTTAAAGAGGAGTCCGGAGAAAATTTTTTTTTTTTAAAGTCAGCAGCTAAAAAATACTGCAGCTGCTGACTTTTAAAATAATGACACTCACCTGTCACAGGGTCCAGCGATGTCGGCACCCGAGGCCGAACCGTCCCTCGGTCTTCGGATGCTGCCGCCGCCTTGTGGCTTCACTTCCTGGTTCCCTATTGCGCATGCGCGAGTCGCGCAATGCAATAGGAATGCTCCGCGCTGTCTCTGGGACCCGTGTATGTCCCAGCAGACAGCGCAGCGGGACAGGAAGTTGGTGCAAATACCTGTCTTAGACAGGTATTTGCACCCCCCTCCCCCCTGAAAGGTGCCAAATGTGACACCGGAGGGGGGGAGGGTTCCCAAGAGTGGAAGTTCCACTTTAGGGTGCAACCCCGCTTTAAGAACATGCTTACACTTCCCGCTTAGGGGTACAGCAAGACACCAGAAGCCCAGCTTTGTTTAAGCTGCTGAAGACCCCTGGTGCATTTCTGCAAAAAAGGGGAAAGATTCAGCTAACATAGGAAGTGATAGGACATATTTAAAACAGGAACACATACAAAATTACATTTTTAGGAGAGGGGAAGAGTTTACTGTCTGTGCCCTCCTCTCTAGCAATTTCAGAGCTTTAGAGGACCAGCAGATTAAGCTGAATGAGCTTCGGATCAGCTTTTCTGCACTGGCTGAAGCAGAGGCATAATATATAATATAGACTGTATTCAAAATAATGAAAATATATCTTACACATATACCTGAATGCAACATACAGATAGGAAGCCCATACACTGTATACATAAATGCCATTTACACTACCCATATTAGGTATTTGAATGAATGCCAGAGGAAAAAGAAAATATTAGGGCCATTATCCTTGTTGTTTAGTTTTAATTTTATGAACTATAAAGCTTTTTAGATATGTCTCCTGGTTACAAATTAAGGTATCTTTTTTTTTTTTTTTTACAGTTTACCCGTGAATCTATTTCGGATGTCTGTAATCTATTAAGCTAAAACAATCTCACCTTTTTTATTTAATGGAGATTCTGATAATCATTTTTTATGTGCACTACAAATAATGGAAGTATTCCAACATTTACACAAGATGATGTACAAAATAAATAATACCATCTAATAATTTAATGCCTTCTGTTTTTAGAAAATATGTACATTGAGGTGCCTTTTGCAAGTTTCAAGTCCATAATATATTCTAATTCTGCATGTGAAAATCCAATAAAAAAATGGGTGGGCTAAGAGTTAAGTCAACAATAATTTATTACGCTTTAAAAGTTGCCAATCAATTTTCATTATTTTGAACCAGGTACCTTGTGTGTCTGGCTGTCATTGTAAAAAAAAAAAAAAAAAAATTCAAAGATTTATAATTCAACTATGTGATAAAAAAATGTTTTATAGAAACACGCAGTAAAAAATATATCACATATAGATTTTATAAACTATTGAAAATATTATGCATTGCAATAATGTTTGCGTATTGCTATTAATTTACAAGGTCAGTGAACAGAAAGAGTGGTGAGTAAGGCATCTTCAGGGAGAGCATCAGCAATCTGTCCAGCTTGATCTGGCTGGGTTGCTGTCATCTATGGGCTCATCAACCTGTTGATCTTGTCAGAAATTTAGAGCTGTTCTATGTCCTCTGCACAGTTCCTGTGTTATTTTGAAGAGTCTGCTAAACCCTCCTAGTTGTTATGTTGGAATACAGAATAATTTATGTTGGAGAGATCTGAGAGTGGCAGTGGCTGAGTAGTTTAGCAAAAGACACTGGGCAAGGCTGGTAATATACTATATATTCTAATTCCTTTTTACTGCTGCAGTGATCTGACTTCCTATTAGAGGGTAGCTATGTTCTCCATGGTACCTCTGTATATAGGAACATAACCACCCTCTCCTGCTGGCTCCTGAGATGGGCTATGGACTATAGGATTTGTAGTTGTTTGAAGATACTCCGCCATAGTTCTTTGCCATGAGGTGCCATGTTGAACTTCCAGTGACCACTATGAGAGAGTGAGAGCGATAACACCAAATTTAAACACACCTGCTCCCCATTCACACCTGAGACCTTGTAACACTAACGAGTCACATGACACCGGGGAGGGAAAATGGCTAATTGGGCCCAATTTGGACATTTTCACTTAGGAGTGTACTCACTTTTGTTGAAAGTGGTTCAGACATTAATGGCTGTGTGTTGAGTTATTTTGAGGGGACAGCAAATTTACACTGTTATACAAGCTGCACACTCACTACTTTACATTGTAGCAAAGTGTAATTTCTTCAGTGTTGTCACATGAAAAGATAGAATAAAATATTTACAAAAATATGAGGGGTGTACTCACTTTTGTGAGATACTGTATGTTAAGTAGTGAGCTCATTCAAAATCACAAATGACACACTTTGCTTAATCTATGTGAGTCAAGACACGCATAGGTTGGCTCTCAGCTAGCTAACCTGAATAATTTTCAGAGTTCCACATAACAGGCAATGCTAATAATTTGTACACCATTGCTCTGCAATGTATATGTGATTGTGTGTGCTTTCCCAGAGCTTGCTCTATAACCATGGCTGACAAATATTCCACTCGTAAAACTGTGCAAATCTTGGTTGTTTGTTAAAAAAACTTAGTGATTTGGTTGATCTGCTCTTGCTGACAGGTTGCCAGGAAACATTTGCACATTTTTCACCAATTAATTTCTGTTTTTTACCTTTTAAAATTTTTTCTGGTTAAAAAAAAAATATGTGGCCCTCAACAGGCATATGACCTGGTATCCTCATAGCAAGAGTGGCAAGCATTGTGGTATGTTGCTATGCTGATATACCAACCCATATACCCTGCAGTTGTGAAAAATGACACTTTCCAGATAGATCAGAAATAAAATTCAGTCAATAGAGATGCATTATATTAAGCAAGTGGAACATAATACAAAACCAGGAACCATGTCATAAGATATAACATGAATGTGGTGCTCTAAAGGACATTATAGAGATGGCCCAGCTCTAATGATATTGGCATGTAAATAGAGGTATCAAAAATGGATGGTACAGGCTAGATTGAGAGACAAACAGGTCAGGGTACCCAGGCAAGTAGAAGGTCAATACTGAAATGGAAAATAAAATTTCAAAGAAGCAGTAGACAAACAAATATTTCATTGTTCTCCGACCTCTTTTTATTAACATAATATTTCCCATGGTGACAGTCAATCACTGCATGTTTTTCTTTATTACCATTGTTTTCCGTAAACTATGGAGACTGTAGTACTATGGAGACTGTAGTACTTAAAAGCTATAGGACTTTGGCAGTTTCTAATTATTTCCTCATCTGACACCAGCAGTTATTTAAGGGAAAAAATTGCTTAGGTCATGCTTTTTCCGAATCTTAATGTGTGTCCTAAATTATTGACCTTGCATACTTAACACAATTACTTGTAGCTGATAGCAGCTATCTAATGCAGTAGATCGATAGATAGATAGATAGATAGATAGATAGATAGATAGATAGATAGATAGATAGATAGATAGATAGAGAAATGTACTTCACTTTCAAATGCAACAATGACAATTTCCACTAGATGTCAGTACTGTGTAATACTTGAACATTACTTCATATTTACAGATTGAAAAATTTGTGTAAGATATGTATTAGTATAAATTGCCACAAGATGTCACTGTTGTCATTTCACTTTCAGTTTACTAATACACTTACTGACAGTGTTATTTTAAAAATAAAAAGTGTAATGTAGACCAGGCATTCTGAATCAGTTTTTTTTTTTTTGAGCTGTGGTATGTGTTCTTGCTTCTTAGAACCTCTTAGCCTTTAAAGGTTATATGTATACACTGTATTATGCACTCCAAAGACATGTTGGTGGGCTAATTGGCTCCTGTCTAAATTTGCTCTAGTATGTGTATTTATGTAAAATATTGACCTTAGATTGTAAGGCAGGGACCATGGGATTATATAATACAAGTAAAGCACCATGTAAATTGACAGCACCATATACATGCCTGTAATAAATAAAGAACATAAAGTACATTTTAGGTTTACTTAACAATGAAGGGACTTATATAATGTTCATACCTCTCACCTTTTTTAAAAGTAAACAATATTGCATTTTCAATGAGGCCATAATCAGAGGTAATATTGTAATATATGCCTAAAGAAGTCTTGTCCTAAAAGGCAAGATCCACTTATTAGCCTCCCACTAATCAATCACTGCATTAAAGTGGAAGTAAACTATCTCAATCAATTTTATACTTTTTTTTTACATTTCTTCAGTTGTTTACTGGTTTTTGGCAGAGGAAGGGGGAGCTAATGTAATAAATGGCCCTTTTATCTTAATTTCCACTTCAATGGAATTTTTGATATTCCATCTTTCAAGCTTCTCTACAGTGTTGTTTTCATTATTAGAAAAAATGTAGCAGCGCTGAAAATTAATTAATGAAACTTATAAATAAATAAATACTTAAAAGTCCAAAGTGAATAAATGACAAATTCTATAATAAAAACTAAGCTCCTCTAACGTGACTCCAATCAATGAATATTAGTCAATAGCCATAAGGAATGACATAAAAGGAATGTGGATTTTTTTCATTATTACATTCATATAGAGATTTATAGATCAGCTGCTAGAAGGACCTCACAGTGGCTCAGTGCAATGGCTCTTTCTCTTACCAATTACAGTTCTGTTGTTTGATGTTTGAACCTGTTCTAGTAAACTTATCTTTTGGTTTAATACAATCTGTTGTGAGGCTTGTTCGTTCTCCAAACAGGTGTAGCAGTGTATACCCAGGTGACAACACAGGTAAAGTGAATATAATCTGTGACTATTCAACTGTCTTTTATTATTGGGTTTTGCACCAACACTGTTACACAGCTGTGTCAAGCGGGTTGAGCCAAACCATTGGGGGTGGAAATAGCAGAGTACAGGCCCAATAAATTACCAGCAGCTCCTTCGGGGGTAAGTGCTACATATGCATATGCCGTGTGAGAGAAATAACTTGCTAATATGACAATTTTGTGAAAAAATAAAAATCTTACTTTTGCAAAGAATTTTGGGAAAATAATTACTTCAAAAAACTCACCATGCCTCTTACTAAATATCTTGGAATGTCTACTTTCCAAAAAAGGGTCATTTAGGGGTATTTGTACTTTCCTGGCTTGTTAGTGTCTCAAGAAATGTACCTTCAGTAGGTGTGATCTGGTGTGATCAATTTTCAATGATTGGCAGTTGGCACCATAGCTTGTAGACTCTCTAACTTTCACAAAGACCAAATAATACAGTATATACTTATTTGGGTTATTTTTTACCAAAGATATGTAGCAGTATAAATTATGGCCAAAATTTATGAAGAAAAATTACTAATTTGCATTTGGTGTTTCTTTTTTATTTATAGCGCAAAAAATAAAAAACTCATTGGTGATTAAATACCACAAAAAGAAAGCTATATTTGTGTTAAAAAAAGAACACAAATTTCATATAGATGTGGTGTTGCATGACTGAGTAATTGTAATTCAAAGTGTGAGAGCGCTGAAAGCTGAAGGGGGGTTAAGTGCCCAGTGGGCATTGGGCAAGTGGTTAAATAACAGTGGGCAGGAAAGACCTGAAAACTATATCTGGCGTGGAGTAAACTGATGTGTCACATGTATACATGTGATATTTGTAACACATACAGTCATGAATTGTTCTTATTTTTAAAGCGGAAGTAAACCCATCGATTTAACAGTTTAAAAAAAAAGGCATGCCGGGAATGCTAACTGCACATTGGCTGTGCTCTCAACCAAACAGTCAAACCATCCAATGGCTGGTGTCATAACGGATCACATGTGCAGCACCGTGGCAGTTGAAGGTTAAACAGAGGCAAAGATGGCAGCTTCCTTGGCTGAAAATGATAGGGGGGTTTACTTCCACTTTAAGTGCTAAATTCGTATGTATGTAAAGCCAAAACTTTTATTTATTTTTTTGGAGAGTGGAGAAGTGACGTAACGCGGCATACGGACACCGGCAGTGACGTTTAGGTATCGAGCTCGCCGCTCATTTTTACAATGTGCAGAAATTCATGTAAATTGTGAGTACTTTTATTGTTGTTTTGGAAATAAACATCAATCGTTAGCATAGTACACCATAGAGGCTCTGTATTCTCTCCCAATTTTTCCTATGTTATTCAGTTTATTCATTACAGTCACCTGTTCATCACTGTTGCACTTTTTGTTTGCATCCTGAATTTGCACTTTATTTTGACTTGAAGTGCTTGTTTATAATACATTTTCTAATATTAATTATTTATATATTTTCTTTGATGTATTTTGGAGCCATCGCAGCATGCATATTGCACTTTACTAGTTATTACACTCTATTTTGTTTTTAATATTTATGGGAGCGCAACACCAACTATTGATTTTATTTATACTGATTTGTGGGTAGTGTTTGACCCTCACGTGTTTGCAGCACTCTTATTTGTCCATTTACTTTGCCATAGCAGCACGGGAATATCTACCATTTACGTCTTAACACCTACTTTAACAAATTGAGCACAATAAAATAAACATTCCCCAGTCAAACTTCTTACCCCAGCACTTGCAGTTTACAACTTTCAATGCTGCTGGCTTTGCTCTCGCAGTGCGGCTTCTCTGAACATCCAGTTTTCACAGGAAAGAGTTAACAGTGGACAGTGCAGTCTGGAACCAGTCAATTAATTGGGAAGAGGGATGTCAGGCAGGGAATGCCTTGTCTTTCATGGCTATGAGTTTTTTGTTTCTGATGATGCACACAGTGTAGGGAGACACAAATCTAGTCCCTGCATGCAAGGGTGGCTCCATAGGATGCTGCAAGAGAAAGGAGCCACCCTGACACAGGAAACCTGGGGCAGTGATCATGGACATGTACAGACCTGACCGCGGGGGGGGGGGGGGGGGCTCACACACTATCTGGTGGCTGCAGCTACCGTGATTGTGTGTGAAACTGACAGGCAGACTTCTGCCTGTCAGGTGAGAGCATTTATGCGGCTCTGCTGCAGCCGGTCACTCACACACACCCCCAGTACTGGCGCTGCCCCCCGGCACCACACCCCGTCATGCTTACTGGGCTCTGCTTGCCCATCGGTGGGCCTGGGAGCTCCATGGCAGGTGCCAGCAGCTGGAGGGGAAGGAGAAGAGCAGACATACGTCCACTCTCCTCCCCTTCTTATTGTGACCCAGAAAGCGACGTCTCTGACGTCACTTCCGGGGTCAAGCTCTCTGTGTCTCCAGCTAGCTCAGCTGGGAAATAATGTTTTGCAATACATTTAATATGCATTGCAAAACATTTAGTGGAGCACAGGGGAGACATACGGGGTCTTTAAGACCCTGCATATCTCAATAAAGAGACTCTGTCACCTACAAATCATCACATATGGGACTTTTGGCCCCTATGTGATGGAAAAAAAATAAAGTTACACCAAGCACTTAAATTCCCCCCTCAAAAAATGTTGAGGACCCCCACATATACACATGCACTAACGTAAACGCATGCGTTGGGGCGCCTACGTGTGAAAATGTTATTTGTGATACACACGTTACATATCGCCACGCACTCCAGAGTGAGAGCAATAATTCTTAATCAAGACCTCCTCCGTAACACTAAACTGATACCTGTAGAAAGCTTTTGAAATTATGCCTTTAGAAAATATAGGGTACTGAAGTTTGACGTAATTTCACGGGCGCACAAAAATTTTGGGTTTGGCATGTTGGGTATCTATTTACTCAGTGCAACTTTTTTATTTTTATTTATATTGTTGGCCCTACAAGTCACGTTAGTGTGTTTTTTACTGAAATGTTGAGTTTCCTAGACCTTTGTGATAAGATTGTGTAACATAAAAAATTGAAACTACCACTATTTTATTCTCTAGGGTATCATCTTTCAGAAAATATATAATATTTGTGGGTTTTGTGTAATCTTCAGGCCTAAAATATGTGTGCAAAAATGGCTCTGGCAGCAAAAAAGTTAAATGACCTTCAGTAATTTTTTCAACTTTCCATTTATTAAATCTTCTGCCCACTGTTTCCCCACTTAAGTCAGCACAGAGACAATTCCTCTTGGAGGGATTACAACTAGTTATGAGCAACAACTACTTTTGATACCAGGGGGTTCACTACAACCAAACCAAGGGAGTCGCAATGGGGGCTCGTTATGCCCCCAGTGTGGCAAACTTGGTTTTAAACAAATGGGAACAAGAAGTCATCTATGTACAACAATGTAGCAGATTTAAACTATACAAGAGGTACATAGATGACATCATAATTGTATGGGAGGGGCCCCTAAATTCTTTGTTGGAGTTCATAGAAATAATGAACAACAACAGATATCGGTTGAAATTCACAGCTACTTGGGATACCTCATCTATTAATTACCTTGACCTAGTACTAACTCTCACTGGCAACAAGATAAGTACACATACGTATTTCAAAGAAACTGATAGGAATGGATATGTACCTGTCCAAAGCTGTCATCATCCTAAATGGCTCACTGCCATTCCTAAGGGCCAATATATGAGGATTAGGAGGAATTGTGATGATGTGGGGGACTGCGTATCACAATCCTCCATCCTCACCAATAGATTTATTGATAAGGTTTATTCACCACAAGCATTACTCCGATGCCAAACACAAGTCCTAAACAATTCTGGCCCATTCTTCTGAAAGAGAGAGACCTTAAGTCTATATTGTCTATCAAACCTCAATTCATTTATAAGAGAGCTCCAGGCCTACGTAATAGAATTGCGCCTAACATACCGGAACCTCCTAAAGTCCTTTCTACTTTCCTTGACATGGAGGGTTTTCATTACTGCACGAGGTGTAAACCGTGCAGAACCATTAAAAGACCCAGGAGGAAAATAGAGAATTTCCAATCTGTCACAACTAATGAAAAATTTAAAATCAAGCCCCTAATTACTTGTGACTCTGAAAATGTCACATATGTTATTCAGTGTCCCTGTCCAAAACAGTATGTAGGGAGAACTACACGAAAATTACACATTAGAATAAGTGAACATCTAACTAATATTAAAAGCAGGTTTGAAAAACATAGTCTCTCTAGACATGTTAAGTTATTTCATAATAGGAACCCTACTTTAGACACTTTTTTTGGTATAGACAAAGTGAAAAAAACATTGGAGAGGTACACACCTCACCAAGGTGGTTTCACAAAACGAAACAAAGTGGCTATATATTTTGGATACTTTACACCCTGCTGGTCTAAATATAGATGTAGATCTAAATTGTTTTCTAAAAAATTACTAACCATACAAAATCTGCCATGTATAATCCACCTAATTGGAGGATGAACAGGGATGTTTTTTGTATTCTTTCATTCTGGTAGTTTATTTTCATTTTTTAATTTCAATCATTTTTGTATTTTTATTTTAATTTTTATTATTATTTTTAAAGGTTGGTTGTATATTATTATTATTATCATTGTCCCACTGGATGTGCTGTGAAAAGCTGCCATGTTAATTTTAATTTCCAGAGCATTATCATTTCTGGCCACAAGATGGCAAGAGTCAGTTAATGTGCTCTTAATTTGATCTTGTAAATGTCTTGGATATACATTTACCTAGAGCATTTCCATCCTTTGTCCACTAGATGGCATTAATAGCCTTTAACACATTTGGTTGAGTTCAGACAATCAACACTGATCCTTGTGACCGGGACGCTTCCTGACAACGTCAATACGACGAAGCATACGTCGAGACGCATATCGGTCACGTTCGTTTATACAGTGGAACTTCCTGGTCCTCGAATGGTGGAACGCACGCCGATCGTGCTAACGGCCGGTTCACAGCACACTTGGTTGGATTCGCTTGTTTCCTTCAGTGCCGAAGCAAGGCACTTTTTAATGTAAGAGGCCATTTGGCTGTTTTATTTTTTATATGTTAAAAAGTCATATTAACCACTTTCAGACCGGACCATTTTGCAGCCTTAAGACTAGAGGACATTTTACAATTTCGCACTGCACTGGTTTAACTGGTAATTACACGGTCATGCAATATTGTACCCAAACGAAATTTGTGTTCTTTTTCTTCCCACAAATAGAGCTTTCTTTTGATGGTATTTGATTGCCTCTGCGATTTTTATTTTTTGCGCTATAAACGGAAAAAGATATTTTCTACTTTTTGTTATAAGAAAAATCCAATAAACTCAATTTTAGTCATACTTTTAAGCCAAAATGTATTCAGCCACATGTCTTTGGTAAAAAAAATCTCAATAAGCGTATATTTATTGGTTTGCGCAAAAGTTATAGCGTCTACAAACTAGGGTACATTTTCTGGAATTTACGCAGCTTTTAGTTTATGACTGCCTATCTCATTTCCTGAGGTGCTAAAATGGCAGGGAAGTACAAAAACCCCCCCCCCCCCCCCCCCCCAAATGACCCCGTTTTGGAAAGTAGACACCCTAAGTAAATTGCTAAGAGGCATGTTGAGCCCATTGAATATTTTATTTTTTTGTCCCAAGTGATTGAATAATGACAAAAATAAATAAAAATTGCATGGGCATATGTGGAATAACACCCCAAAATAAATTCTGCTGCTTCTCCTGAGTACGGGGATACCACATGTGTGGGACTTTTTGGGAGCCTATCCGTGTACGGGACCCCAAAATCCAAGCACCGCCTTCAGGATTTCTAAGGGCGTACATTTTTGATTTCACTCCTCCCCCACCTATCACTACCTATCACAGTTTTGAATGCCATAAAATGCCAAGATGGCACAAAACCCCCTCAAATGACCCCATTTTGGAAAGTAGACACCCCAAGCTATTTGCTGAGATGCATGTTGAGTCCATGGAATATTTTATATTTTGCCACAAGTTGCGGGGAAAAATGACAAACTTTTTTTTTTTTTGCCCAAAGTTGTCACTAAATTATATATTGCTCACACATGCCATCGGCATATGTGGAATTACACCCCAAAATAAATTCTGCTGCTTTTCCTGAGTACGGGGATACCACATGTGTGGGACTTTTTGGGAGCCTATCCGTGTACGGGACCCCGAAAACCAAGGATTTCTAAGGGCGTAAATTTTGATTTCACTCCTCGCTACCTATCACTACCTATCACAGTTTTGAAGGCTATAAAATGCCCAGATGGCACAAACCCCCCCCCCCCCCCCAAATGACCCAATTTTGGAAAGTAGACATCCCAAGCTATTTTCTGAGAGGCATTGTGAGTATTTTGCAGCTCTCATTTTTTTTTGAAAATGAAGAAAGAAAAGAAAAATGTATTTTTTTTTCTTTTTTCAAATTTCAAAACTTTGTGACAAAAAGCGAGATCTGCAAAATACTCACCATACCTCTCAGAAAATAGCTTGGGGTGTCTACATTCCAAAATGGGGTCATTTGGGGGTATTTTGTGCCATCTGGGCATTCCATGGCCTCTGAAACTGTGATAGGCAGTGAGGAGTGATTCAAAAATTCACACCCTTCGAAATCCTGAAGGTGGTGCTTGGTTTTTGGGGTCCCGTACGTGGCTAGGCTCCCAAAAAGTCTCACGCATGTGGTATCCCCGTACTCAGGAGAAGCAGCAGAATGTATTTTGGGGTGTAATTCCACATATGCCCATGGCATGTTTGAGCAATATATCATTTAGTGACAACTGTGCAAAAGAAAAAAAAAAAAAAAAAATATTTTCCCGCAACTTGTGTCAAAATATTAAATATTCCATGGACTCGACATGCCTCTCAGCAAAAATCTTGGGGTGTCTACTTTCCAAAATGGGGTCATTTGGGGGGGGGGGGTTTAACTTTCCTGGCATTTTATGCACAACATTTAGACGCTTATGTCAGACATTACCCACTCTTCTAACCACTTGAAGACAAAGCCCTTTCTGACACTTTTTGTTTACATGAGAAAATAATTTTTTTTTGCAAGAAAATTACGTTGAACCCCCAAACAATATATATTTTTTTAAAGCAAAGGCCCTACAGATTAAAATGGTGGGTGTTTCATTTTTTTTTTTCACTCAGTATTTGCGCAGCGATTTTTCAAACGCATTTTTTTTGGAAAAAACACACTTTTTTAAATTTTAATGCACTAAAACACACTATCTTGCCCAAATAATTGATGAAATAAAAAAGAAGATCTTAGGCCGAGTACATGGATACCAAACACGACATGCTTTAAAATTGCGCAGAAACGTGCAGCGGTGACAAACTACATACATTTTTAAAAGCAGTTAAACGCCTTTACAGGTTATCACTTTAGATTTACAGAGGAGGTCTACTGCTAAAATTACTGCCCTCAATCTCACCTTCGCAGTGATACCTCACATGCATGGTGCAATTGCTGTTTACATATGACGCCAGACCGACGCTTTGCGCGAGAGCTTTTTTTTTTTTATTATTATTATTATTATTATTGATTTTGCTTTTTTATTTTATTTTTCAACTGTTCCTTTCATTTATATATATTTTTTATCATTTTTATTGTTATCTCAGGGAATGTAAATATCCCCTATGATAGCAATAGGTAGTGACAGGTACTCTTTTTTGAAAAAATTGGGGTCAATTAGACCCTAGATCTGTCCTCTGCCCTCAAAGCATCTGACCACACCAAGATCGGTGTGATAAAATACTTTCCCAATTTCCCAATGGCGCTGTTTATATCCGGCAAAATATAAGTCATGAAATGCTCATAGCTTCCGGTTTCTTAGGCCATAGAGATGATTGGAGCCATTCTGGTCTCTGATCAGCTCTATGGTCAGTTGGCGGAACCACCGGCTGCATTCTCAGGTTCCCTATTGGGACAGGAGAGCCAGAGAAAACCATGGAAGACGGTGGGAGGGGGGGCATTCCCTCCCACTGCTTGTAAAAGCAGTCTTTTACATTGCTTTTACATGAAAGCTGACCGCTGGCTGAAAAGAATGATACCAAGATAATACCTAAACCCGCCGACATCATACTGGTATAACCACTCAAAGTCCAGCAACGTACTTGTTTGGCATATATTGTATTCTTTTTTTTCATGCAGCCTTTGGGCCTTTGTAATGGCATAACTAAGTATATCTGTATATCTAGCACTAGTGCACTTTATATTGGGTATTACCCTGTATTATAGCGCCCCCTTACTTCGTACCACCCACTAAAGTCAGATGAGCACTTTGAGGGGAGCAGCTTGTCTTTAGTTTTATTTGTTCACTTTAGGTTTCGATTTTTTGCACGGGGTTCACCCATTTTGAGACGATTCACTTTCAATTCTGATTGTTTGCTTTAAGCTTATTCTTCTTAAAAATGAGGTCAACATTTTTTTTATTCATTTGGCAAGGTAAATTGTAAGATAGGAGGCATTCTTGTAGTCCAGTTACTGCCTGATTATTGGTTTACACAGAGTTTAAGAGTAAAAATAATGCTAATTGGAACATTATATGGCACAGAAATATACAATGGGGATTTATAGACCAAGCCTAGAATATACTCGATGATATGTAATATACTTACAATATATATTAGGGATTCAATAAAACCCTAACTACACTTTTCTGGCACTGTGGTCCTTTAAATTGGCCTGTGCCAAATCAAACAATTCTTGACACTGGGTTCGGTAGCTTTGCTGACACATGTGGCAAATTCAGGAAGTTCATATCAATAATAAAAATAATAATAATATCAAGGCACCATATTCAAAAATGAATACCTCCAGTTTGTAAATAATGAAACTGGGGGTAGTTAGACTGACTTTAGGCTGACATACAAAGACAGGCTAGAGTGTCAGTCTCTGTACATATATTATACATATATTTGCTGCCACTACCCCTTTCCCTCTCCACCTGTCCATGGTTGTTAAAGTTGTTAAACCCTCCTGGGGAAAAAAAAAACACCCTGCAAGATAAAGGCATAATGAGCTAGTATGCATAGCATACTAGCTCATTATGAATTACTTACCCGAGAACGAAGCCCCCGCAGCCGTCCTCGTCTCCCCTCTGGCCGGCGACATCTATCCCAGAGGTTACTTCCGGATATCGCGGCGCCAGTGCTGTGATTGGCTGGAGCCGCGATGACGTCACTCCCGCGCATGTGCGGGAGCCACCGGGAATAGCACAGTACAACTGAAGCAATGGCACGTACGTGCCATTGCTTCAGTTGGCTTAAGTGCACATGTGCCGCATGATGTTGGCACATGCAAATACAGGGATATCTCCTAAACCGTGCAGGTTTAGGAGATATCCAGTGCAGCTACAGGTAAACCTAATTATAGACTTGCCTGTAGTTTAAAGTGGTTGTAAAGGGTTTACAACCACTTTAAGGAGGCTGTCTGCTTCACAGCCAACAGCCTTCTAATAGCCAGTAATGCTACAGTGGGTGGTGCCTGATGGGGAAGCTGAGACACTCCCCTGCAGGTCCGGGCTCTCCTTGTGATTGACAGCAGGCAATGGGCAGATTCTTTATCAAATTCCAGGCTGACTATTGGCTAAGGATCCACCCAGTACATGTTGCCAATAACCAGACAAGTGGAACTGATGGGGAACTGGTGTCTGTAAATCCCAATCTGGCTCCGCCCACCCAGCTTCCTGTTTGTGTGACAGTCACAGTGGCAGTTAAAAGCTTAGCTGCAGTAAGGACAGAGTGTCTCTATGGACACTCCAATCTTAATGTGCCTCCACACGCTGTGTGTGCTTCCGGTTCATGTACCTGTCTATAACAGGTAACTGAATCTGTTGCCCACACAGACAACTGACATGTGGAGACATGCTGGGATTCTTAGGGACTCTTTATGAAATCCCCTAAATATTTTTAGACAATACAAATTGAGTTTGTTTAACAGAGCAAAATGTAGAGCATTTACAAATATCATGCTTTATGCGCAGTAACCAAAAGGAACCTCTTACATCAATTTAAGGCATATTAACACTTTTGCAGTCAAATTTGAGACAGTTCCACTTTATGCATGTTATGTGTTCCCATTCACACAGCATACCTAGCTTTTTTATACACGATATTTCTTACCTTTTAGATGTTTTTTTCAAGAGGAGGCTCATGGCTGGCTGCAAGTTTTTAAATTTTTATATTTTTTTGCAAAGTTAGCGTGTTGAAAATTTGTCCTCATTAACATTCAATGCAAGAAACTCAGCCTCTACACCTTTAACCCTTTGTAAGAACAGAGGAGGGGGGGGGGACTCAGAATCTAGTGCAGCTGTGCGTTTGTAGCCAATCAGCTTCTAACTTCAACTTGTTCAAATAAAGCTGAGTTCCACCCACTTCTACAGGGTGGTCCTAAACTAAAGACCACCCATCCAACCCTCGTTTTTGGATATCTATCTATATATATAGATATATATCTATATATATAGATATATATCTCTCTCTCTATCTCTCTCTCTTTCTATATATATATATATATATATATATATATATTATTTTTTTTCCTTTCATACCTTTTTAGAATTACCTAGTGTATTTCCATCCTTGCTTGGCCGTGGCGCAGCACGTCATGTCCTCTTCTGTGGTTTCACCCCCGCTGCCTTCTGGGACATGTGTGTGTCCCAGAAGATGAGCTGGCCATTAGCAAAGCGCTGCACGACTCGTGCATGCGCAGTAGGAGACCGGCTGTGAAGCCTGAAGGCTCCACTGCCAGTTTCCCTTAGTAGAAATGGTTGCGCCTGCACCCGAGCCAGTGGAGGAATCGGCCTCGGGGGGCCGTCATCACAGGGTCCCTGGACAGGCAAGTGTCCTTATTAAAAGTCAGCAGCTACAGTACTTGCAGCTTTTAAAAAAACTTTTTTGTGGCTGGAACTCCACTTTAACCTTTGACAATAAAACCTGGAAACTGATTGGTTTCTATCTACAGCTGCAACAAATTTTGCACACATTTAGTAACCCCCCCCCCCCCCCAATGTGTTCAAATCTAGTTACTGTACAATAGATAATAAAGATCTGCCTGCGCAGTACAGGCAGAGGTAATTATGGCAAGCACAGTTGCCCAGCCCCCTCCATAAATAAAAAACTGTCTAGGACTTTTTCTTGCTGGAGGGTCCAAAACAGAACACCTAACAAAAAGGTAAGATGCAATTTCAATTTATTTATTTATTTATTTATTTTGAGTTACCCTTTGTGAATGACGACATGTAACAAATATAAAATAGATGTTATCCCAATTTGGCTTCAAAAGTAGCAATACACTTTAGGCTCCTTTCACTGTATATCCGTTTTTCATCCATCCGTTTTCGGATGAAAAACTGACATATATGTATCCCTATGGGATAGCGGATGTCAGCGGATGAACATCCGCTGACATCCAATGACATCAGTCTCTGCTATGCTCCGAAACTGATGACGGAGTAAAACCCTATTTTTCCATCCGTCTGTGGAATGGATTGAAAACGGACAGACGGTTCGTTTTCATCCAATCCCCCCATAGAGGAAAGCGGAGATCTGACCGGTCAGTTTCTGCATAGTGTGCAGAGACGGACTAGTCATCCACCGGCTCAGTGAGGATCAACGGAGTGATCCCCGCTGAGCAAGCGGATGTCCAAAAACTGATCCTCCCGGGATCCGCACGTGAGAAAGGGGCCTAAGGCTGGATTCACACCTATGCAGTTTTAGTGCTTTTCGCATTTTTCAGATTTGCGCTACAGTCCATTTAACATGGTGTCCTATGGAACACGTTCTGTAGTGCAAATCTGCAAAATGCAAAAAGCACTAAAAATGCATAGGTGTGAATCCAGCCTTAGGGTTGATTTACTAAAACTGGGGAGTGCAAAATCTGGTACAGTGGTGCGTGGTAGCCAATCAGCTTCTAACTTCAGCTTGCTCACTTAAGCTTTGACAAAAAAAAACTCTAGAAGTTGATTAGTTTCTTTGCAGAGCTTCACCAGATTTTGCACTCTACAATTTTAGTAAATCAACCCCACAATGACAATAAAAGATAATTGCTGATTTGTTGTTGGGTAATACCTTGTATATATCACCCATTTTTTATTGACTTTGTACAAGTATGAATTGTAGTTGGCATGCACATATGTTCTGAGCACTCATTGGGAACAGAAGTTGAAACCTTTAATCTAGAGTGTAGGAACAGGAAAAATCTGCAATACTGTGAAGACACATTCCGCTATCTTATCTTAGGAAAGAAACTTAAAGACTGTACAGCAAATGAGGAGAAACAAGCAGGTTTATCACTAACATAACATTCACTAGAATCTGCCATTACATCACTGCTTTCTAATCATTATTTGAATTCCAGTGCTAATCATATCTGGCGTTTCCAAAAAAATATTTTCATTTCAGATTCTTTCTTTGTCACTCCAATGTAGACAATGCCTAAGATGTGAACAAATAACCATTTTAATATCAGAAGTGAAACCACAAGAAATAAAATAAAAAAATCATCTGTTTTATAAACGTTTATAGAAAAATAAAGTATTGATTTATTGTACAGTGAGTTGTAATACTGTTTGACCAACAAATGGTAAAAATAATACTTTTTCAAAAAACAATATTTCAAAATCAGTTAAATGATTAACATACAGTATGGATTATATTCTCAATATACAAAAAGAGCTGTAAACCGAAAGAACACTATAAAAACAAAGCGGTTTTATTTAGTAAGGTGGCTGAAAAATCAGGACCCAATCAGAAATTTAAGAATCCTCTCTTAACTAAATTAAACAAAGTCATATAAAATCTGATTGGCTGCTTAGGATTACTGCATCGTGACTCTATGAATAATATTAACATGAATGTCTGGCCATTTTTTATTTATTTTTTTGTTTGTTTCAGATAGTCAGAACAGATTAGAACCCCTGGCAGGATTTTAGTATTATCTGGGTTTCTGTTACAGAGATTTCCCTTACTTGCTGACTTGACGACAATGGTGTCACCAGACAGGAAATGAGGGAAAAATGGTGACACAGCCACCTGGTTCTAATCCTTTATTACTCTATCCAAAACGAAAAAAAAAAAGTTTTAAATAAGCAAATGTTTTAAGAGGCATATTTATAAAGCAGTTAATGGACCTTTACCAAACATTTGGTGCTGGTGAATTATAATGTTATATAAAAACACATGCACCAGGTGGATTCACCTGCAGTTAATGTTTGAAGAATGTCACATTCATTACTTTATAAATATACCTCTATGTTTTTAATTCAATAAGACAGTGAAAAGTGCAGTACCTAAATGCAAATGCATTTAATCACAGTACCCAATCAAATTCAATTTGCATTGTAAAAAATAAGTTGCTATGGGTACTTGGTAAATTTCCTTTACACTTTAAACTGCCTTAAAAAAAAAAAAAAAGAAAAAGAAAAAAAAAACCAGCCTAGCTAGCTCTTTTATTTATTTCCTTTCCAAAGAAAATTGAAAGTCCTCTGTGTTTTATGCAATAACATAAGCAGCTGCTAATCCAATGCAGTTTAGTTATAATATGCACACTTAAAAAAGTGCTACTTCTTAAAAATTAAGCTAAATTAAAATTCCAGTTTTAAAACGATTATCCTTTTTTCAGATAAACCGAACATACATGTCAGAAAACAGTCCTTGGTACACTGTATTTGTTTCAGCAGCCTTTTATATCATGGCACTTTACGATCATTCGATTTTTTACAAAATATAACATTTCCTATGCTGTACAAATGTCTCTGTGTTGTTCTAGTTAAAGAACAACTCAAAGATAAAATGCTGTAAGACATCACAGACATCATACTTAAAGTAATACATATTTAGACAACCCCTAAACAATATATTATAAATCTACTATCTTTGTCATGGTTATAACGCTGCTTGGAAAAACAATATTAATACTTCATTCATTACAGTGGTTATGTGTTAAGGCACTTGAATGGAGTGCAATTCTAATCAAATCCAGTTTAATAAAAAAAAAAAATAATTGCTTATAAGGAAGTGCATTTTAGTGGAATATTAGAAGTTTAAAAAGTCCAGTGATGGTCCTGGGCACCTTTGTTGTCATAAGTCAGTAATATCTTGAAGCAATACACATATTGCAGCACAGATGGTATCCTAAGCTGTGGCCCCCAATAATCTAGTGGATACCATAGCTTCTTTGGGATCACATTCCAGTCTTCCTGGCATCACAAATGGCCACGTCTGTAATAAAAAAATATGACTGCATCAGATGACTGTTAAACAACTTTCCTAAATATATACCTTATAAAGGTAATGCATAAGACCATGAAATCAGTATTCATTGGGTGCAAACAGCAGTAACCGATAGCTACCAACATTCAAAAGTTTTTAATGTTTTAAAAATGTAAAAAAAAAATCTAAGATGATACCTGATTGTTTGCTATAGAATACTGCATTTTTGCACAGTGTTCTTTTCAAAAGTTTTTAAAGTAAAAAAATAAATAATTCAGAGCTTATACCTGATTGGTTGCTACAGAATACTGCATTTTTGCACATTGTTTTTTTTTTATTAATAATAAGTCTGTTCATGGGAATAAATGACTTGCAGTGCATGTCTGCCTTTATTGATTGATTTTATACATAAAAAGATAATTAATAATACGTCTGATCATGTGAATAAATGACTTGCAGTGCATGTCTGCCTTTATTGATTGATTTTGTACATAAAAAGATAATATTACATTAAAGTAAAATTGTTCACGTCAGACTATTTTTGTGTTTTACTATAGTTTGATATACAAATTGAAATCTATCTCCTTTGCAAGGATGCAATTTTTTTATTACTTGCCAAATGTGTCATTTATTATGGTAATGGTTTAAAAAGATACCACAAATAATAATAATAATAATAACAATAATAATTCTAAAAAAAAATATATATATATATATATATATTCCCCCCTCCTCTCTCTTTCATATATATTTTATATAGATATGCAAAAGAAAGAAAAACATTGTATTTGTGTACAATTTTTTTCTCTTTCCTTTTTTTAGCACATTTATCCATTTTTTATATCATTGTGTAGCCCATGTACAATTGATCAAATTTACATTTCAAGCAACATATTAAACCTAATACAATCAGCTAGGCGCATACGGCTGTCCTGCTGCCGGAAATAACACATTGTACAGGTATAATCAGCACTAGGTTTTATCCTCCTGCACAGAGATCACAGTGATATCATGCATATAAACACACAGCATTGTCCATTACCATGTGGCAGCTCGTGAAGCCGACTGGTGCTGACTGTATGGGAGCTTCATTCTTACCAGGTTGACAGGGTGCACATAGCTATTGTCATATCTGTCTTCCTGCAGCAGCTGCCTGAGGTGTGCAATGTAGCTGGAGGCCAGTCTCAGGGTGTCCAGCTTGGAGAGTTTGGTGTCAGGGGGTACCCAGGGCAAGCTGGTCTTTAGCCTGGAAAAAGCTTTGCTCAGCACTCTCATGCGGGCTCTTTCCCTGGCATTGGCTGCATTTCTCTGGGATTGCTTGCAATCTTTGGATGACCTGGGTGCTGACTTCTTGTCTGGAATCTGCTGACTCCGACAGGCCCTCTTCTTTTTATCAGTGGAGGTATCTGCAGCTCCATCTTCTTCAGAGTTGTCTGTAGAGTGGTCCAGCAGCAGATCACTGCATCCTGTTCTCTTGGATTTGGAATACTGAAGTTCCAGCACTCTCAGCTCCAGGAGGTCCTCATGGTCACTCAGAGATCCTGTGGACATTATGTGCAATGATCTCTCATAGGACCACACGCAGTGACCTCACCTGCACATAATGATTATGATACCCTATGCTATGCACAGCAGATCCTGTCCTGCACTCTGGATTTCTGTGAATCTTGAGGCATTTCAGCAAGGCATCTATATAGTGGGGGGAGTGAGGGAGGGGGTCTGTGTAGGAGTGACATAAGGAAGTGGTGGGGTTACTTCACTCTTTTCCACGCTGGTACAATGTTGTGATTAACCCTTCACATTTGGTACCTCTAGACATCTGTGTGCAGAGTCTGGGCAGAGATGATATTTTAAACCACGTTAATTCCTCTGACACTCTCATTGCAGGTGCCTGCACAGCTTGGATCTTTGCTGTGTTACAGTGTCTTTTTGTCTAGTTCCCAGAGGTTCCCAGAGGAGATTTTGTAATGGTCATGCTGTTAGATGAATTGAATTTTAATTCATTTTACACATTAGTGCATTAGCTGTGTTGGACAATTGTCAGTAAAATAATGTGCCATGTTTGCTTTTGGAAGATCACGCTGCTGTATATTGATCTTTGTGTGTTAAACTAATTTTGACATAGTATTAAAGAATTACACAGAATTACAAGAATTTATTTTCCTGAAAGTGGTTCGAAAGTCTCAGACATGTTTACTTAACTAATAAATAATAAACATTTGCGCCAATATGTGTGCTAAAGTGCAGCCGCTGTACATCAAAAACAAATTATATTCAATCACACACTGGCACAATGTAATTAATGCACTAAACAGCGCTTGCAAAATCAATGTAAAATTAGGTAGTGAAATTAAATCATAATATCATGGAAGTATACATATACAGTATCTCACAAAAGTGAGTACACCCCTCACATTTTTGTAATTATTTTATTAAATCTTTTCATGTGACAACACTGAAGAAATTACACGTTGCTACAATGTAAAGTAGTGAGTGTACAGCTTGGATAACCGTGTAAATTTGCTGTCCCCTCAAAATAACTTGACAAAAAGCCATTAATGTCTAAACCGCTTGCAACAAAAGTGAGTACACCCCTGAAATTGTCCAAATTGTGCCCAAAGTGACAATATTTTGTGTGGCCACCATTATTTTCCAGCACTGCCTTTACCCTCTTGGGCATGGAGTTCACCAGAGATTCACATGTTGCCACTGGAGTCCTCTTCCACTCCTCCATGACAACATCACAGAGATGGTGGATGTTAGAGACCTTGCACTCCTTCACCTTCTGTTTGAGGATGCCCCACAGATGCTCAATAGGGTTTAGGTCTGGAGACATGTTTGGCCAGTGCATCACCTTTACCCTCAGCTTCTTTAGCAAGGCAGTGGTCATCTTTGAGGTGTGTTTGGGGTCGTTATCATGTTGGAATACTGCCCTGCGGCCCAGTCTCCGAAGGGAGGGGATCATGCTCGGCTTCAGTATGTCACAGTTCATGTTGGCATTCATGGCTCCCTCAATGAACTGTAGCTCCCCAGTGCCGGAAGCACTCATGCAGCCCCAGACCATGACACTGCCACCATCATACTTGACTGTAGGCAAGACACACTTGTCTTTGTATTCCTCATCTGGTTGCCTCCACACATGCTTGACACCATCTGAACCAAATAAGTTTATCTTGGTCTCATCAGACCACAGGACATGGTTCCAATAAGCCATGTCCTTAGTCTGTTTGTCTTCAGCAAACTGTTTTCTGGCTTTCTTGTGCATCATTTTTAACCACTTCAGCCCCGGACCAATTTGCAGCCAAAGGACCAGGCCCCTTTTTGCGATTCGGCACTGCGTCGATTTAACTGACAATTGCGCGGTCGTGCGACGTGGCTCCAAAACAAAATTGGTGTCCTTTTTTTCCCACAAATAGAGCTTTCTTTTGGTGGTATTTGATCGCCCCTGTGGTTTTTATTTTTTTGCGCTATAAACAAAAATAGAGCGACAATTTTGAAAACAATGCAATATTTTTTGCTTTTTGCTATAATAAATATCCCCAAAAAATATATAAAAAAAATTTTTTTTTCCTCAGTTTAGGCCGATACGTATTTTTCTACATATTTTTGGTAAAAAAAATCGCTATTAGTGATTATTGATTGGTTTGCGCAAAAGTTATAGCGTTTACAAAATAGGGGATAGTTTTATAGCATTTTTATTAATATTTTTTTTTTTACTAGTAATGGCGGAGATCAGCGATTTTTATTGTGACTGCGACATTATGGCGGACACATCGGACATTTTTGACACATTTTTGGGACATTTGTCATTTATACAGAAATCAGTGCTATTTAAATAGCACTGATTCCTATGTAAATGACAGTTGTAGTGAAAGAGTTAACCACTAGGGGCGGGGAGGAGTCAGTGTGACGTGTTGTGTTTTTTTTTACAGTAGGGGGCGTGGCTGTACGTCTGACGTCATTGATCGGCATTCCCGATGACTGGGAACAGCAGATCACTGACAGTCAGTGTAGGAAGCGCGGGGAGAGGTTTGTTTACACAAACCTCTCCCCGTTCTTCAGCTCCGTAACCCGATCGCGGGACACCAGCGGCGATCGGGTCCGCTGGTCCCGCGGCCGGGGTCACGGAGCTCCCGACCGGGTCGCGAGTGCACCGCTGGCGGCGCGCGCGCGACCCACAGGCAGGCACATGCACGATCACGTACAGGTACGTGATTTTGCCTGCGCGTGCCATTTTGCCGACGTATACCGGCGTTAGGCGGTCGGGAAGTGGTTAATCTGTTTTGTACTGTTTTTGGTCTTATAGCAGCACCATATTGAATGTAAAGCAGGGGTGTACTCACTTTTGTGAGATACTGTATATGTGATGTGGTGCTCCATAGAATGTGTACTGTATTTATCAGCGTATAACATGCACAGGCATATAAGATGCACCTTCATTTTTAGAGGGAAGTTTAACCACTTCAGCCCCGGACCATTTGGCAGCCAAAGGACCAGAGGTCTTTTTTCAATTTCGCACTGCACTACTTTAACTGGTAATTGCGCGGTCATGCAATTTTGTAACCAAACGAAATTTGCGTCCTTTTCTTCCCACAAATAGAGCTTTCTTTTGATGGTATTTGATTGCCTCTGTGATTTTTATTTTTTGCGATATAAACGGAAAAAGAGCGAAAATTTTGAAAAAAAAAGAGATTTTCTACTTTTTGTTATAAAAAAAATCTAATAAACTCAATTTTAGTCAAACATTTGGGCCAAAATGTATTCAGCCACATGTCTTTAGTAAAAAAAAAAATGCCAATAAGCGTATATTTATTGGTTTGCGCAAAAGTTATAGCGTCTACAAACTAGAGTACATTTTCTGGAATTTACACCGCTTTTAATTTATGACTGCCTATTTCATTTCTTGAGGTGCTAAAATGGCAGAGAAGTACAAAACCCCCCCCAAATGACCCCATTTTGGAAAGTAGACACCCCAAGCTATTTGCTGAGAGGCATGTTGAGCCCATTGAATATTTTTTTTTTTAGTCCCAAGTGATTGAATAAAGACAAAAATAAAAAAGATTTTTTTTTTTTTTAAAAAAGTTGTCACTAAATGATATATTGCTCACACATGCCATAGTTATATGTGGAATTGCACCCCAAAATACATTTTGCTGCTTCTCCTGAGTATGGGGATACCACATGTGTGGGACTTTTTGGGAGCCTAGCCGCGTACGGGGCCCCGAAACCCAAGCACCGCCTTCAGGATTTCTAAGGTGCAAATTTTTGATTTCACTCCTCACTACCTATCACCGTTTCGAAGGCCATAAAATGCCAAAATAGCACAAAACCCCCCCAAATGACCCCATTTTGGAAAGTAGACACCCCAAGCTATTTGTTGAGAGGCATGGTGAGTATTTTACAGCTCTCATTTGTTTTTGAAAATGAAGAAAGTAAAGAAAAAAAAAAAATTTTTTTCTTTTTTCAATTTTCAAAACTTTGTGACAAAAAGCGAGATCTGCAAAATACTCACAATACCTCTCAGCAAATAGCTTGGGGTGTCTACTTTCCAAAATGGGGTCATTTTGGGGGTTTTATGCCATCTGGGCATTCCATGGCCTCCGAAACTGTGATTGGCAGTGAGAAGTGAAATAAAAAAATTACACCCTTAGAAAGCCTGAAGGCGGTGATTGGTTTTTGGGGTTCCGTACGCAGCTAGGCTCCCAAAAAGTCCCACACATGTGGTATCCCCGTACTCAGGAGAAGCAACAGAATGTATTTTGGGGTGTATTTCCACATATGCCCATGACATGTTTGAGCAATATATCATTTAGTGACAACTTTTTGTAAAAAAAATATATATATTTTTTTTTTTTTCATTATTCAATCTCTTGGGACAAAAAAAAAAAATATTTAATGGGCTCAACATTGCTCTCAGCAAATAGCTTGGGGTGTCTACTTTCCAAAATGGGGTCATTTGGGGGGGGTTTGAACTGTCCTGGCATTTTATGCACAACATTTAGAAGCCTATGTCACACGTCACCCACTCTTCTAACCACTTGTAGACAAAGCCCTTTCTGACACTTTTTGTTTACATGAAAACATATTTTTTTTTTGCAAGAAAATTACGTTGAACCCCCAAACACTATATATATTGTTAAAGCAAAGGCCCTACAGATTAAAATGGTGGGTGTTGCATTTTTTTTTTTTCCACACAGTATTTGCGCAGCGATTTTTCAAACGCATTTTTTGTGGAAAAAATACACTTTTTTTTATTTTAATGCACTAAAACACACTATATTGCTCAAATTTTTGATGAAATAAAAAATATGATCTTAGGCCGAGTACATGGATACCAAACACGACATGCTTTAAAATTGCGCACAAACACGCAGTGGCGACAAACTACATACATTTTTAAAAGCCTTTAAAAGCCTTTACATGATACCACATTAGATTCACGGAGGAGGTCTACTGCTAAAATTACTGCCCTCGATCTGACCTTCGCGGTGATACCTCACATGCATGGTGCAATTGCTGTTTACATATGACGCCAGACCAACGCTTGTGTACGCCTTTGCGCAAGAGAAGGGGGGCAGGGGTGCTTTTTTTTTTTTTTTTGGTTTTTTTTTTATTTATTTAGCTTTTTTATTTTATTTTTAAACTGTTCCTTCCATTTTTTTTCTTTGTTATGATTTTTATTGTTATCTCAGGGAATGTAAATATCCCCTATGATAGCAATAGGCAGTGACAGGTACTCTTTTTTTGAAAAAATTGGGGTCTATTAGACCCTAGATCTTTCCTCTGCCCTCAAAGCATCTGACCACACCAAGATTGGTGTGATAAAATGCTTTCCCAATTTCCCAATGGCGCGGTTTATATCCGGGAGGGGGGGACATTCCCTCCCACTGCTTGTAAAAGCAGTCTAGAGGCTAATTACCCGCTAGAATTGCTTTTACATGAAAGCCGATCACTGGCTGAAAAGAATGATACCAAGATGATACCTAAACCTGCAGGCATCATTCTGGTATAACCATTCAAAGTCCAGCAACATACTGGACATATATTGTAATCTTTTTTTTTTCATGCAGCCTCTTGGCTGAACGAAAAAAAGAGATTGATTGGTGGGTATGCCCACCATTAGAATACCTCCCTTCATCCACCCACTTCTAATGATGGGCATACATGCACCATTTATATATGCCGATGCATGGGGGCATCCTCCCGCAAAAGTTATGCCGTGTACACACGGTCGGAATTTCGACCGTATGTACGTGGCATTAGGAGCCAATCGCTCCCCCCCCCTGCTGCCCCCATGCTTCGGCATATATGCTCTTTTTTTTAACTGTGGTGGTGAAATCACCTCCTACAGCGTTGGAGTCGCGGCTTTATGTATCGTGGGAGCAAACGCTGTTGCTGTCAAGATAAATAAATCCGCGTTGCAACTGAATGGCGCACCTGAAAACAAAAAAATGCTCAACACTAAAACACACAGTAAACAAAATTACATACCTGAAAAGCAAGCATGATAAAACATAATAAAACATAATAAAACATAATAAAACATTGCAGAATAGAATGGAGTAAAAAAAGAGCAACAATAGAGAGAGAATAGAGTGAGAGAGAGAACAATAAAACGACAACTATTTTATTTTTTTTTATTTTTTTGAGATTCACAGGTAAAAAAGCTCCTGACTGAAGCGACTGAATCAAAACGCTACCACAAAAAAACTGTTAGCGATCGCAGGGATCAGGCCTGACTCTGCGAACGCTGCAGTTATGTGTGCTTAGTGTTTTGTAAGTGACAGTGATCGATCGATACTGCACTTGGGTGGGCTGGGCGGAGGGGGAAAACGCAGGTGCTAGCAGGTATCTGGGCTGATCCCGCTAACAATGCGTTTTTTTTTGGAACCCTAAACTGCTGGGACGCTAGTATAGATCTGATCAGATCAGATATTGATCTGTTCAGATACTGTGCCACTAAGGGAGGTGTATGCTTTGTGCGTGGGTGTTTGCGGTACTGGCACTAACCTGGGGCGACGCAGACCTTATTTGACCCTAAAACCTAATTGATATCACCCGCCGGGCGATCAGGGGGTTAAACCGTTATTGGGTAATAAATGGCGGGTGCCCTGACAGTATAAAAAACAAGCTAACTAACCAGCGTCACCCGTAACAGTAATACAAAAAAAAAAAACTGGTTACCTAGCGACACTAATGCAGCGATCAGAAAAACGATCGCTTAGTGACACTGGCAAAAGGGGGTGAAAGGGTTAACTAGGGGCAATCAGGGGGTTAAACCTTTATTAGGTAATATATGGGGGTACCTGACGCTATATAAAAACCTGACGGGGAACCTAAATAACGAAATAACTAACTGGCTAACCAGCGTCACCAGTGACAGTTATACAGTGATCACTGGTGAAAGGGTTAACTCTAGGGGCAATCAGGGGGTTAAAACCTTTATTTAGGTTGTAATATGGGGGTACCTGACCTATAAACCTATTTATGAACCTATATAAACATGGCGGTTACCTAAAAAAAAAAAAATGGTTACCTAGCGACACTAATGCAGCGATCAGAAAAACGATCGCTTAGTGACACTGGCAAAAGGGGGTGAAAGGGTTAACTAGGGGCAATCAGGGGTTAAAACCTTTATTAGGTAATATATGGGGGTACCTGACGCTATATAAAAACCTGACGGGGAACCTAAATAACGAAATAACTAACTGGCTAACCAGCGTCACCAGTGACAGTTATACTGTGATCACTGGTGAAAGGGTTAACTCTAGGGGCAATCAGGGGTTAAAACCTTTATTTAGGTTGTAATATGGGGGTACCTGACCTATAAACCTATTTATGAACCTATATAAACATGGCGGTTACCTAAAAAAAAAAAATGGTTACCTAGCGACAGCAGTGACACTAATACAGCGATCAGAAAAACGATCGCTTAGTGACACTGGCAAAAGGGGGTGAAAGGGTTACCTGGGGGGCAATCAAGGGGTTAAACCTTTATTCGGGGGGGGGTGGGGGGGCTACCTTGGACCTAAAACTAACTGCCCTGACAGTTATTACAGTCACACTGACACTAAATGCAGTGATCAGTAAAAAAATGATCACTGCAATTAGTGACACTGTGACTGGGGGGGGAGGGGGTGATCTGGGGGTGATCAGGGGGTGACAGGGGGGTGTTTTGTGTGCCTATGTGTACTGGTGTCAGTGTACTGTTGGTGCACTAACCTTTAGATGTTCACAGCTCGGCGTTCCGGTCACATAGACCGGCGCACCGAGCGTGACATCACTTCCTCTGCCTGTGTTTTGATTGACACAGACAGAGGAAGCATCTGATTCGCCAGGAGCGATCGCGAGGGGGTGGCCAGAAACCACTGGCCGTCCCCTCATCCCGGATCGCTCCTGAAGCGATCCCGACCGTCCCCGCCGGCCGGGGGGGGTCCGATCGGACCCCCCACCCGCCGGAAGAATGGCACGTACAGGTACGTGGTTCTGCCTGTACGTGCCATTCTGCCGACGTATATATACAGGGGGCGGTCGGCAAGTGGTTAAGGAAAAAATATGAAATTTTAAATAAAGAACTTTGAAGCAAAATAAGGGTGAGAGCCCATAAATACAGCCTGATCAGTGCCCATCTGCAGCCTCACCATTGCTTATAAATGCAGCCTGATGAGTGCCCATCTGCAGCGTCACCATTGCCCATCATTGCAGCCTGATCAGTGCCCATCTGCACCCTCACAATTGCCCATTAATGCAGCTTTACTATTGCCGGATTACACAGAGGAATCTCCTGTTTACTTGGTGCTCGCAGTCACATAAAGTCCTGCCTCCTGGACCGGCTCATATGATAGACACTGGAACAGTAGGTGGGACTGTGTGTGACTGCGAGCACGGAGTAAACAGGAGATCACTCTGTGTAATCTGGCAATAGTGAAGCTGCATTAATGGGCGATTGTGAGGGTGCAGATGGGCACTGATCAGGCTGCAATGAGGCAGCCCAATATTGGCGTATAACACGCACACATTATTTTCCCTCTATATTTAGGGGGAAAAAGTGCCTGGTATACGCCGATAGATATGGTACATAAAGTGCTCAGTCCCATATATTGTTAATCCTCATAATAAAAGTCCATCCTTGTGGCTGTATGAAAAGTGCTTGTGTTTAAACAACAGGATAGTACTCTCTAATAAAACACGTGTACGTGCTCTAATGAAATACACACTCACCAGAAGGTGTTGACCCTTCTGTTATATGACAGAGACGGTCAGCCATGCTTAATAGTCACCCCTGGACCAGATGCTGCCTCCCAGCAATGGTCTGCTGTCCTCTCCTTGTAGGTATTTGGATCCATGATTCGATGGTTCCAGTGTCACAAAGAACATTTAATTAAAAACAAGAAAAGAGAAGAGGGAACTTCTCATAGCATAACAATTTTGTTTTATTGTAAAAAACAATGCGCTATGCAATCCATCGCAATAAAAGCAACCAATCTGTATTGTCTCTTACTGTCCGGTCATACAGGAAGCCGCCAGGCATTCGCATGCATTCCACCAAAAACCAGAAGTGACGTATCCAGAGTTCTGCTTGATGTGTTTCATCATCATGTGATGTTCTCAAAATGTTTACTTTAAGAATTTTCGTTCAATTTTCTAATGGTTATTGGGGTCAAATCAGCTTTGTTTTTTGACCACAGTGATGAGAAAATTCAAAGGGGCAGGATGGAATTATTTTCTTGAGCCTAGGTTCACACTGGTGTGTGTAAAGCACTGCATGTGGTTTACACCGCATTCATGTGCACATCACATGTGATGTCTGTGCGGTGCGATTTGAGCCATATATTTTGTATGGCTCAAATCCCATTACAATCACACCAACATGGTGCAGGACCTTTTGTTTTTCCCCCGCACCTGAAACGCATCGCATGGGTGTTCACACCCATGCGATGTGATTCTGGTAATTGCACTGCATTTTGCGATCTGTTTCGGAGTGTCATTAATCTAACATTGACACTATGACACTGCTATTGCCAAGCAGTGGTGTGCGATGCAGGGAAACGCAGCGGATCTTGTGCGTTTCTCACATCCCATCAGTGTGAACCAGGGCTCAATGAACAATTGAATGCTAAAAGCAAGCTTTTTTTTAAGTACTTTTGAACAACATTTGTCAAATCATCGAATGAACAAATGAGAATTTTCATATGAATATTCTAATGAAGGTTCGTTCTAAAATGTACTAGTGTATGGCCAGCTTAATGAGGAGATCCAGACCCCCCCCCCCCCACGAAAAATTACAAGTCAGCAGCTACAAATACTGCAGCTGCTGACTTTTAATATATGGACACTTACCTGTCCAGGGAGCCCGCAATGTTGGCTGACGGTTGCAGCTGTCGCAATTCCTGGTAAGGGAACCCAGTAGTGAAGCCTTCGGCTTCACAGCTGGTTCCCTACTGCAGGTTCCCTACCGTTAAGCGCGCTGCGCTTTCTAATTGGTCCGGTGGCATATGCAGAAGGAGGCGAACTTCTGGGAGACCAGAAGTTAAAACGGTTGTAAACTGCTGAACATTTATTTTTGTACCTGCAAGGTAAAGCCATAATGTGCTAGTATGCATTGCATACTAGCAGATTAAGGTACACTTACCCTAAAATGAAGCTCCTAAAGCGTCAAGCTATCAGCGCTGCAGGCGCTCTTATCTTCACCCGTCTTGCTTCCAGGTTCGTGGAATCCAGCTTTGTGACTGGCCAGAGCCGTGGTGACGTCACTCCCATGCATGCGTACGGGAGCTGTCGTTCACAGTACGGGGCTCTGGAGAAATGGCACAGGTGGCAGTTCCTTCAGATTCATGCACCAGTGATGTCACTGGCTGCATGCACACTAAATATCTCCTAAACGGTGCACGTTTAGGGTATATTTACACTACCTATAGGTAAGCTAAAAACTGAGTGGTGTTGGACTAGGGAGTGATGAGTCTTCAGGGTAAAGCTTTATAGAGTAGGGTGGTATTGCAGCAAAAGCTGCTTTTAATTTTGAAAAAGTATTGTTATTAATGTACAAGTATTTTTCCCTTAACCACAACTTTAGCCGACACATTAAATGTGCCATGATGCCTGGAGCTGGGGATATTGAATTTGCTGCACTGTAATTGGCTGCAGAGTGCTGACATAATTGTCAAACCCACCTACCAGCTTCCAATCATTAGTAGTTGTCCGCAAGCTGGTGGGGACAGCGCATCACAATTCTGAGGGCGCTGACAGACAGCACCCCAGAAAAAGACAGTGACACATATATGCATCAGCTAGGCCTCCACAATGAAGCTGCATATAGGCTTTATTGTCAAAAGTATTGGGACACCTGTCTTTACAAGCACATGATAATTAATGACATTCCAGTCTTAGTCCGTAGGGTTCAATATTGAGTTGCCCCACCCTTTGCAGCTATAACAGCTTCAACTCTTCTGGGGAGGCTGTCCACAAAGGAATGTTTGACCATTCTTCCAGAAGCGCATTTGTGAGGTCAGGCACTGCTGTTGCATGTCCTGGCTCGCAGATTCCGCTCTAATTCATCCCAAAGGTGTTCTATCGGTTTTGAGTCAGGACTTAGTGCAGGCCAGTCTTTGTGCAGGCAGGAGTTCCTCCACCCCAAACTCGCTCATATGGAACCGCGGCCGAAAAAGGCCGGAAAAAGCCGAACCACGGCCGAAAAAGACCGAAGACGGCTGTTCAGCTCCGCTCGTAGTCCCGCATCCCTGCGCTCGCTCCCGAAACAGCAGGGAGGCGGGACTCCGAGCGGAGCTGAACAGTCGGCTCGGTCTTTTTCGGCCGCACTTCGGCCTTTTTCGGCCGCGGTTCGGTCTTTTTCGGCCGCGGATGCGCGTTTTGTCACGCGGCGGGAAATTTAAACGCGGGCAAACTGCAAATGACACTAGCAAGCTGCAAATGACACTGGGCAAGCTACAAATGACGCTGGGCAAGCTACAAATGACGCTGGGCAAGCTACAAATGACGCTGGGCAAGCTACAAATGACGCTGGACAGGTTGCAAATGACGCTGGGCAGGTTGCAAATGACGCTGGGAAAGGTTGCAAATGACGCTGGGAAAGCTGCAAATGACGCTGGGCAAGCTGCAAATGACGCTGGGCAAGCTGCAAATGACGCTGGGCAGGTTGCAAATGACGCTGGGCAGGTTGCAAATGACGCTGGGAAAGGTTGCAAATGATGCTGGGAAAGCTGCAAATGACGCTGGGCAAGCTGCAAATGACGCTGGGCAAGCTGCAAATGACGCTTAAATGTAAGTTTTTTTTTTCCCTAAACTTCTCTCCTAAAACTTTTTTTCCTTAAAATTCCCTCCTAAACTTGGGGTGCGTGTTATACGCCGGTGCGTGTTATACGCCGATAAATACGGTACATGTTTTGCATGGAAATTTGTTGTTTTATATTGTAGGCCTGTAATTCTTAGGAATAACTCACTTAAATCTGTCCAAACAAGAGTCTAGTAGACATCCCAGGTATGATAATGTATAAATTATAATATAATAAATAATTATAAAAAAATAATAATATTAAATTTTATTCAATAATGGAATTAAAAACACAGAAATTTGTCCAAACAAGAGTGCAATATTACTAGTCACTGTAATACTAGACACTGCATATTGGTTTAGTAAACATCCTGGTTATGATACATTTTGAAACATGAGACTGCACAAAGTCCGATGTCACACTCAGGACAATGGAACCTGGTTTCCTTTCGGATTTTATTTCCACTGTCATCTCATTTCGAGCAACAAACCACGCACATCCTTGTAGGTGCTGACTTTTTCTCGATTGGTGGGATGTAGTCCATGAAATGGAGACCAGTCAGGCGTTCTGGGTTGACAACGCCAACACAATGACGTCCAGCTTTATTCACAGGCATTGATGGTGTTTGGTGGTTCCCAAAGATCCATTTGGCAACTTTTCAAATGAAGTCAGAATGAATCACAAGCTTATCACTCTTTTTTTTTAGCAGAATGTAGGCATTCCACAATAATTGCTCAAGAAGATGCCTGAAGATCTTCTTGTAGTACTTCTTTTGCTGTTTCCTCATTGCTGGGTAGAATGTCATTGCTTGGTCGGCTTTGTTGACACATGCCATGGTGTTATTGTAGTCTATCACTACTTGTGGCTTCATGATTTCTTTCCCACCTTTCATGCGTACCATAACAGTAGAGGTATTATGAACTGTATTCATTAGGCACACATCCTTCTTGTCACGCTATCGCAGTGCCATCATTTTGCCTTTCTGACAGGCAACCATTTCTCATGTCTTCAGCTTCTTATTGCCAAACATTAGCGGCATGTCACGCCGGTTAGGCTAACGGTTGTATAGGCATCTGTTTTGTTTTGCAGAAGAAACTCATAAGTTTAAGAGATGTATAAAAGTTTTCAGTTGTTAGGCAATAGCCCTGATTTAGCAATGGCTCAATGACTGAAAGAACGGAAGATGTTGCCATTCCATAGTTGCTGTACTTTGGATTGAATTTTGTTCCTTTTACAGTGTATAGGTCTGAAGTCCAAATGTAGCCAGTTGACGATTCGCATAGCACGTAGAATTTTACACCAAACTGTGCTCTCTTTGATGCAATGTATTGTACCCAGCTGAGCTTTCCCTTGTAGGCCATTAGACTTTCATCTATGCTGATATCTTTTTCTGGCACATAGCTCCATTGGAAATTCTTTAGAATCATTTGAGATACTTCCCAAATTTTCTTCTATTTTTTGTGCAGGATGAGTAGTTTTATCAAATTCTTTGTTGTTTTCAACGTGTAAATATTTAAAAATCAGGGAAAATCTGTACTCTGACATGACCGTACCAAAGAATGGAGTGGCAAGTAATTTATTAGTTGTCCAATACCACTTCTGCAGGGTTTTCCCCACCACTCCCTGAAGTATTATTAGGCCCAGAAATTTCCAAATGTCATCTTTGGTCTCTGGTTCCTAGTAGCTAATTGTTGCTCTTGGTACCGGTTTGTCTCAGTAACTATTTTTTCAATAACCTCATTGGTCTGAAATAGTTGTAGGTATGCCAAGGGGTTTTTATCTTTAACGTCTACTTTCATACCAGATACTCCAGTAAATGGGAGTCTTGGGGGCACTGCGTGATCCATACCACAGTCAATAGAGCACCAAGTTCGCACATTACTGAGTTCAGTCGCAGAGTCTTCAATGTCATCACTTTCAGTGTTTGGTGACGAATTTCCCCACGGATCACTATTGCTCAATTCTGCAAGTGATTCTAATTCACTATCACTGTTTTATAGCTGGTATAAAACCGCTTTTGATGTAGAGGGACGCTTTTTGGATGCCATGGAAGTTCTCAAGTTTCCATGCAGAAAGAATGGCAGAAAGAATAGTAAAAGTGCAGGCAGGGCACTGGAAAAGCACTGGGGAAAACGATTTGATACAGTAATGTAATCCTAACAGATTACAATGTATTGTGTGTGTTTATGTTTTGTGCTTTTTGAATTTTCCGCTGATTCCACCACCATGCGTCACAACACTCGCATGGAACGGAACCCGGAACACAAAGGGCATCGGGTGGGGGATCTGACGGAGGACACAGCGGGAGTACATCACGGGATTCTAGGGGCAAGGTAAGTACCTGTACGTGGATACTGCGATGTAATCCCGAGTGTGGCACGGGGTTACCGCTTTTGGTACTGCAAATTAACCTTGAGCCACACACAGGATTACCACCAGGGAGGTTAATGTTCATGTGCATGTAAAGGCAGGCGTCCCAATACTTTGGACACTATATAGTCTGTAATGCTGTTGTAAAGGGGTTAATCATAAATAGGCTAAAATTGTGTTTTTTCATCGTCAACAACAAAGTGATAACTTAAAAAACAATTGAATTTGACTTAGCTCTTTGCAAATTGCATTTTGTTGGTATTGTCTTTCCCTGCACCCAGCTTGGTAGATTTCCCTTGGTCGGAATTTGTATTGACTCATCTGTGTGAATATTTTCTGACTCTGTTCTTCTCACAAAGTGTTGCATGAGAAAGAATGTTTTTACAAAGTGTCTGTATCATGGTATAAGAGTTAACAGCTGAACAGTGTTTGGTCCCCAAGTAAAAATTACATATACCAGCAGAATAGCACAGAGTGCCTTTGGTGATGACATTACATAATATCTAAATGTGAAAATCTTGACAGTCTAGTAGCCTATGAATGTAAGTCCAGTCATTCCTAATATGTTGTAAAATAAGCATGGTAAAAAATGAATATTTCCAGTGGAACCGTATCTGCATACAATTACTTTACTATTTTATCTGATCTCTGCAACAGGTGCAAGGAAGCTCGGGCTTGGGAATTGGTTCCCACTGTTTTTCTAAAAATGACCTCAGACAGAGCTAACACTTGAGGCACGCGTTTTTTTTTTCTGGGCTATAATCTGTTTTTTGCTTCTGTGTGATCATTCCATTCTTTCAGCAAATTAATTGCAGCAATTTCCCTTGTAGCACTGCATACCAGTGGAGCAGAGATTAATAGGAAGAGATGCATTTCCAATATGAACTTCTAAATGCTGACAGAGGTATCTAGGGTGTTGAAATTTACAGATGAAGTTGTCCTGCAACTGGATAGCTTGAACTTAGAATGACTCTGACAATACTCAGCAAACAAATTTAAAACTTTTAGCAGTTAGTAGCTTACGGTTCAAACTAAATGAATTTACTTTGTTCATTCAGAGGAAAGTTTAATTTTATTTATTTCATTGCTTACTTTTCTATATCTTCCAACCTTTGCAAACTAGCAGTTGATAGTACAAGAACACATTGATGTCAGAGAATGTAATTAAAAGGCAATTTTATATGTTTTCAATTCTGTGAAATAACCCTAAAAAAAGTCATTTTATGGTATAGGCTGATATATGCAGCTGTTTTTTTTTCATCTGTTGTCCTCTAGTAACATAAAGCAAGTGAATGAGGGTACAACTCCATAGTTAGGTTTTATGATTTGTTTGATGATTTTCCATATAATGTCAATATAATGGCTGTTCAAAGGTAGGAGATTTACCTGAAATCAAATTTTCCCTAAAAACAGTTGTTTTTCCATAATTGAAAAAATGCTGGAGGAATAGGATATGTGTCTCTGTTGGAAAATATTTCCCTTAATTTTCTGTTGAGAGAGGAAGTATTGGGAAATGTCTCTTGCCGAGCAATAAGCTGCAACAAAACATTCTGGAGGAGATTTACTCAAAGTGGAGCACACATAATCTTCGGTGATCAGGAAGGAATTTTTTCCCTGCTGTAAGCAAATTGGATCATGCTTTGCTGGGGTTTTTCGCCATCTTCTGGATCAACTGTTGGCATAGGATTGTGTTTTTATTGGTTAAACTAGATGGAGTTTCAACCGGACTAACTATCTATCTATGCTAGCCAATCAGCTTCTAACTTCAGCTTGTTCAATGAAGCTTTGTCAATAAAACCTGGAAGCTGATTGGTTTCTATGCAGAGCTGCACCAGATTTCACACTCTCTGGTTTTAGTAAATCAACCCCAATGTGTCTTCCTGTCCAGTTACAAAGGCTTAATGCAGAAATGGGGACAGGATGTGAGGTGAAATCTCCCAAACTCGACCACCAACAGCACCAAAAACTTGACAGGAGTATTTGATAGAGATGGGTAAATCTGCTTGAGTTTGATTCAAAGGGTGTTTGTCGAATCCTGTTTAAAATGAATAAAATACAAATTTATCAGTGAATTCTATTGAAGTGTAATGCCACGTACACACAATCGGAATTTCCGACAACAAATGTTCGATGGGAGCTTGCTGTTGGAAATTCCAACCGTGTGTAGGCTCCATCGGATATTTTTTTGTCAGAATTGCCGACAACAAAAATTTGAGATCTGGTTCTCAAATTTTCCGACACGAAAAAAACGTTGTCGGAAATTCCAATGGTGTGTACACAATTCCGAAGCACAAAATTCCACGCATGCTCGGAATCAAGCAGAAGAGCTTGAACACTAGGTTTTGCCTAGTGTGTCAAAAATCCTTATACCAGCCCTGGGTAGTGGTCCCTTTAAGACACCTGCAGTCCCTTTAAATCACTGGTGCATCCGCTCAGCAACATGTTAGAACAAAATAAACATACCACCCAGTGCAAAATGTAAAAAAACAACCCTTTATTGTACACAGTGCATGTAATCTGGTATATACTCAGAATTGCATGGTATCTCGCATCACGTGACTTTATCAGGGGAACCGGATTGGTTAGTTTCATCTGTATTTATTTGTAATCGGAGTCTTCAAGTGGGAAATGCGATATTCCTAAGAACCAAGGCCTGAGGTGTGCCATGGCCTAGCTGGTCGGTATGCCTGAAAAGAGGGCATACCCTTGATGTAAAAATGAGAAGTACTATGAGTAAGTATGAAAGGCTGGGGGAATGGGAGGGTGGGAACCAAGAACGCCGACGACCCTGGCCCTAGCAGAGAAGGAGGCTTAAATAGTCTCTCTGACTCCTCCCACAAATACAGGCTGGCCCTTAGGCCAGCCTTAACACTTGTAATCGGAGTCTTCAAGTGGGAAATGCGATATTCCTAAGAACCAAGACCTGAGGTGTGCCATGGCCTAGCTGGTCGGTATGCCTGAAAAGAGGGCAAAAAGACACAAGATTTAGGTGAAGAAGGGAAGGTAATGATCCAACACGTATACTAACGTGCGCCCAGATGGCAACAGTGAGTAACCGGTAAGTATCCGCTGTGATAGGAGAACCCACTGACTCCTGACTTGGTGATGAAAGGAACCCCCTGAAGAACCTGCAAAGCTACGCAGAACCCACCTGAACGTCCTGTGAAGGATGGCATGAGCCTGATGCCCAAGACAACCCAGACATGCAAATGAACTGCTTGTGCATGAGAGGATACGTAGGGAAAGGAAGAAAGGGCTGGCCCGAGGAACCCCTGCAAATGATGGCCGAGAAGCATGGACACCAGCGAAGTAGATCAGTGAAATGCCCCCCCCCCCCAACCCCTGGCCTACCCTTACTATGGTATGAGGACGTGAGAAAAAGAGGGCAAAAAATACCCCTGACAGGAGTGCAAACCTGGATGCCTGATGGATGTGATGGAGTAGGCGCTATGGCAATGAGCATAGTCAACATGGAGCAACCATGCCAGACACAGAACACTGGTCCCACCTGATACGAACGGGTCGTGCTGCAGCCAAGACGGCCCAACCCGAGAACACAAACTGGAGAAATGACAGACAACCAGACATGAGAACAACAACACCCCTCAGTGCCTACCTACGAATGAGAAACATGAGCAGAAATGTCGAGACCACTGTGCGTGATGAAACTGACGATGGACCCCCCCCTCCTTGTGTGAGTGAATGAGCCAGAGTAACCTGAGACAGGTAATTGACTTAAGAACTCAGGGCTGGTGTACCCACGGACCGTGGTGGGTAGTCGTATGAGTGTGGTGAATGAACATGCATCGTATGACGTGTGGTATACGGGCGAGAAGATTGAGGACAACAATCAATTTAACAAACGAAACCTCAGCCCGTATGGATCTGTAGACGTGACAGATCCTGACGTGTGAGCCCTAACTAACTGACCCAGGTACAAACATGAACACAGATACGATGAGACATGACAACCAACAAACAAAAAACAGCTATTGGAGTATGCCCTGAGTGAACAACGCCCCTCTGAGAAACGCTGTGGCTGAACACCGAGGGTGAAACACCATGATAGAAATGCTGCGGCAGAAACGCTATGACAGAAATGCTGTGGCCAAAACGTAATGACAGAAAAATGCTGAGGCCGAAACGTAATGACAGAAATGCTGAGGCCGAAACGTTATGACAGAAATGCTGAGGCCGAAACGTTATGACAGAAATGCTGAGGCCGAAACGTTATGACAGAAAACGCTGAAGCTGCATGCTGAGGCCGAAACGTAATGACAGAAATGCTGAGGCGAAACGTTATGACAGAAATGCTGAGGCCGAAACGTTATGACAGAAATGCTGAGGCCGAAACGTTATGACAGAAAACGCTGAAGCTGCATGCTGAGGCAGAAACGCAATGCCAGAAATCCAGGGGGAAGAAACGCAATGCCAGAAATCCAGGGGAAGAAACGCAATGCCAGAAAACCAGGGGAAGAAACGCAATGCCAGAAATCCAGGGGGAAGAAACGAAATGCCAGAAATCCAGGGGGAAGAAACGCAGCAACAGAAATCCAGGGGGCAGAAACGCAGTGACAGAAATCCAGGGGGCAGAAATGCAGTGACAGAAATCCAGGGGGCAGAAACGCAGTGACAGAAATCCAGGGGGCAGAAACGCAGTGATAGAAATCCAGGGGCAGAACCGCAATGACAAAATCCAGGGGCAGAAACGCAATGACATAATCCAGGGGCAGAAACGCAATGACAGAAATCCAGGGGGCAGGAACGCAATGACAGAAATCCAGGGGCAGAAACGCAACGACAGAAATCCAGGGGCAGAAACGCAACGACAGAAATCCAGGGGCAGAAACCCCATGACAGAATTTCAGGGGCAGAAACGCAACAACAGAAATCCAGGGGCAGAAACGCAACGATAGAAATCCAGGGACAGAAACGCAATGACAGATATCAAGGGGCAGAAACGCAATGACAGAAATCCAGGGGCAGAAACTATAACAGAACGTTGAGGCAGAAATGTAATGACAGAAACGCTGAGGCAGAAATGCCATGACAGAAAACCTGGGGCAGAAACGCAATGACAAATGCTGAGACTGAAATGCTGAGGCAAAAATGCAATGACAGCAATCCTGGGGCAGACTGCTATGACAGAATGCTGAGGCAGAAATGCCATGACAGAATGCAAATGACAGAAAAATACGTTGAGACTGAACACTGAGGCAGAAACGAAATGACAGAAATCCAGGGGCAGAGACAAAATGACAGAAATCCAGGGGCAGAGACAAAATGACAGCAGTCCATGCATGCTGAGGCCGAAACGTAATGACAGAAATGCTGAGGCCGAAACGTTATGACAGAAATGCTGAGGCCGAAACGTTATGACAGAAATGCTGAGGCCGAAACGTTATGACAGAAAACGCTGAAGCTGCATGCTGAGGCAGAAACGCAATGCCAGAAATCCAGGGGGAAGAAACGCAATGCCAGAAATCCAGGGGGAAGAAACGCAATGCCAGAAATCCAGGGGGAAGAAACGCAATGCCAGAAAACCAGGGGGAAGAAACGCAATGCCAGAAATCCAGGGGGAAGAAACGCAATGCCAGAAATCCAGGGGGAAGAAACGCTGCAACAGAAATCCAGGGGCAGAAACGCAGTGACAGAAATCCAGGAGGCAGAAATGCAGTGACAGAAATCCAGGGGGCAGAAACGCAGTGACAGAAATCCAGGGGGCAGAAACGCAGTGATAGAAATCCAGGGGCAGAAGCGCAATGACAAAATCTAGGGGCAGAAACGCAATGATAAAATCCAGGGGCAGAAGCGCAATGACAGAAATCCAGGGGGCAGGAACGCAATGACAGAAATCCAGGGGCAGAAACGCAACGACAGAAATCCAGGGGCAGAAACTCAACGACAGAAATCCAGGGGCAGAAACCCCATGACAGAAATCCAGGGGCAGAAACGCAACGACAGAAATCCAGGGGCATAACGCAACGACAGAAATCCAGGGACAGAAACGCAATGACAGAAATCCAGGGGCAGAAACGCAATGACAGAAATCCAGGGGCAGAAACTATAACAGAACGTTGAGGCAGAAATGTAATGACAGAAACGCTGAGGCAGAAATGCCATGACAGAAAACCTGGGGCAGAAACGCAATGACAAATGCTGAGACTGAAATGCTGAGGCAAAAATGCAACGACAGCAATCCTGGGCAGACTGCTATGACAGAATGCTGAGGCAGAAATGCCATGACAGAATGCGAATGACAGAAAAATACGTTGAGACTGAACACTGAGGCAGAAACGAAATGACAGAAATCCAGGGGCAGAGACAAAATGACAGAAATCCAGGGGCAGAGACAAAATGACAGCAGTCCATGCATGCTGAGGCCGAAACGTAATGACAGAAATGCTGAGGCCGAAACGTTATGACAGAAATGCTGAGGCCGAAACGTTATGACAGAAAACGCTGAAGCTGCATGCTGAGGCAGAAACGCAATGCCAGAAATCCAGGGGGAAGAAACGCAATGCCAGAAATCCAGGGGGAAGAAACGCAATGCCAGAAATCCAGGGGGAAGAAACGCAATGCCAGAAAACCAGGGGAAAGAAAGGCAATGCCAGAAATCCAGGGGGAAGAAACGCAATGCCAGAAATCCAGGGGGAAGAAACGCCGCAACAGAAATCCAGGGGGCAGAAACGCAGTGACAGAAATCCAGGGGGCAGAAATGCAGTGACAAAAATCCAGGGGGCAGAAACGCAGTGACAGAAATCCAGGGGGCAGAAACGCAGTGATAGAAATCCAGGGGCAGAACCGCAATGACAAAATCCAGGGGCAGAAACGCAATGATAAAATCCAGGGGCAGAAGCGCAATGACAGAAATCCAGGGGGCAGGAACGCAATGACAGAAATCCAGGGACAGAAACGCAACGACAGAAATCCAGGGGCAGAAACGCAACGACAGAAATCCAGGGGCAGAAACCCCATGACAGAAATCCAGGGGCAGAAACGCAACGACAGAAATCCAGGGGCATAGCGCAACGACAGAAATCCAGGGACAGAAACGCAATGACAGAAATCCAGGGGCAGAAACGCAATGACAGAAATCCAGGGGCAGAAACTATAACAGAACGTTGAGGCAGAAATGTAATGACAGAAACGCTGAGGCAGAAATGCCATGACAGAAAACCTGGGGCAGAAACGCAATGACAAATGCTGAGACTGAAATGCTGAGGCAAAAATGCAACGACAGCAATCCTGGGGCAGACTGCTATGACAGAATGCTGAGGCAGAAATGCCATGACAGAATGCGAATGACAGAAAAATAAGTTGAGACTGAACACTGAGGCAGAAACGAAATGACAGAAATCCAGGGGCAGAGACAAAATGACAGAAATCCAGGGGCAGAGACAAAATGACAGAAGTCCAGGGGCAGAAACGCAATGACAGAAGTCCAGGGGCAGAAACGCAATGACAGAAGTCCAGGGGCAGAAACGCAATGACAGAAATCCAGGGGCAGAAACGCAATGACAGAAATCCAGGGGCAGAAACGCAATGACAGAAATCCAGGGGCAGAAACGCAATGACAGAAATCCAGGGCAGAAACGCAATGACAGAAATGCAAGGACGGAAACCCTGGGCAGAAACGCTGGGACTGCAATGCTGAGGCAGAAATGCAATGACAGAAATCCTGGGCAGAACGCTATGAAAGAACGCTGAGGCAGAAAGCCATGACAGAAAACCTGGGCAGAAACGCAAATGATGGAAACACGCTGAGACTGAGCGCTGAGGCAGAAATGCAATGACAGAAATCCTGGGCAGAAACGCTGAGGCAGCAAAGCCATGACAGAAATGCTGAGACTGAACGCTGAGCCAGGAATGCTGGGCAGCACACCGCGACAGAAATGCTGGGGCAGGAAGGCTATGACAAACGCAGAGACTGTACGCCGAGACAAAACACTGGGGCATGACGTAATTGACAGAAATGCTGGGGCAGAACGCTATGATAGAAACGCTGGGGCAGAACGCTATGACAGAAGTGCAGGGGCAGAACCCTATGACAGAAACGCAGGGGCAGAACGCTATGACAGAAACGCAGGGGCAGAAACGGAGGGGCAGAAACGCAGGGGCAGAACGCTATGACAGAAACGCAGGGCCAGAACGCTATGACAGAAACGCAGGGGCAGAACGCTATGACAGAAACACAGGGGCAGAACGCTATGACAGAAATACCGGGGAAGAATGCGGAGACAGAAAAGCCGGGCAGAAAATGCTATGACAGGAATGCCGGGCAGAAAACGCTATGACAGAAATGCCTGACAGAAAACGTTCCGACAGAAATGCCGGGTAGAAAACGTTCCGACAGAAATGCCGGGCAGAAAACGCTATGACAGGAATGCTGGGCAGAAAACGCTATGACAGGAATGCCGGGCAGAAACATGCTATGACAGACATGCCGCACAGAACGCCACGACAGACATTCCGGGCAGAAACGCTATGACAGAAAATGGCGGGCAGAAACGCTATGACAGAAAATGGCGGGCAGAAACGCTATGACAGAAAAATGGCGGGCAGAAACGCTATGACAGAAAATGGCGGGCAGAAACGCTATGACAGAAACGCTGGGCAAAAACGTTATGACAGAAATGCCACAAGATAGCGCAAGGAGCAGTGATATGCATTGATCTTTGGTCACCAGATTTACACCTTTGGTTAATTGAGGACAGTTGAACCCTGGATAGAATGCTGCTGCAGACCTGTCACACCTCAAGTCTGGCCTTTGCCATGACTGCTGTGGGTAGATTTAATGTACCCTGCCCCTGTGCTGCAGCTACTGGTTTGTGGGGAGATAGGAGCGAGATGTAAGTGAGGAGAGGAGCAGGTGAGTGGCCGAATCAACCCAGCATCAAGCGTGCGGCTGCCTCGTGGAGATGGCAATGCATGGGGAAAGGAGTCAGCGGCGGCCGATTACCCCCCCGCGAACACCGGGAGAAACAGCGGGCGGCCCCCACGTGGTGCAGCTAAGCATGGGGAGCGAGGAGCTGGCGGCGGCCGAAACACCCCCACACCAAGCAGACATGTGCACCTGTGGATGTGTATGGGGAGAGGTGGCGGGGGCCGAACAACCCCCCCCCCCTCTTGGGCGGCATCAGGCAGGCGGCTCCCATGTGGAGCTGAACATGTAACCGAGCACCCCCGCACCAAGCAGACATGTCCCATCATGCGGACGCCCCCCCCCCTGGAAGCCGGAACTGCCCAGGGAGAGAGGAGCTGGTGGACGCCGACCACCCTGGTGGTAATAAGGTTGGTGGACAAGCGGTTTCCCCAGTGTGAGCACCGAGAGACAACGCCACCATGCAGGCAAGGATCCAAAGTGATGTGGACAGCCCCACCCCCTCCTAACCCAGAACGCCGACGACCCTGGCCCTAGCAGAGGAGGAGGCTTAAATAGTCTCTCTGACTCCTACCACAAATACAGGCTGGCCCTTCGGCCAGCCTTAACACATACCATACACAGGACATTTTATTTAAGAGAATTGGTTATTTTTTATTGTTTCAAAATTTTGGAAAATTACAAAAAAACACTGCTCCAGGCCAAATGAAAAAACATTTTTTTTTGCATGCATGTTATCCAGGGCAGTGCCCAACTTTTCTTACCCCCCAATCCCCAATGCTATTTTTTGACTATTTGCCTATTAGCTCAGAAAATGGGCATTTTGTTTTGATGGCTCCCATTGATTTTAATGGGGTTAAGGTTCGACATTCAAACTTCTTTGAAGTTCCCCAAACCCTGCTTAAACTGCATCCCTAGCTCCCTGCAGCACTCATTGATACCTCTCACTGACCTCTACTTCACCACTTTGTGATGCAGAAGAGTGACACTAACGGGAGGGTTTGATTACGTGGCAACGTCAACAGGAAAGGCAACAATTTACTATCTTCTTATTTGGTCAGTTTAATTCTGGGACAGCATTGGTCTAAATAATATAATTTAATGTAGAGGTTGTAGAGGAAAATGTATATGATACTTAAATATAAAATATGCTGGCAAAAAGTGAAAGTAGAAATAGAAAATCCTCATTTGTTGTAAGCTATTGTGATTTTTATTTGTTGTTTATGGTTTTGAAGATCCATATTTGCTAGTGATATTGTGTGATATTCCTTTCCAATCAGCACACAATGCTTAAGGTGGGTAGTGTCTGTGACATCACCACGCTATTCTGAGACCATTTATCTCAGGACATATGGCTGCTCCAGAGACAGAGGATTTGCTTCTGTTTATGCTGATCTTAATGCAGTAGTAAATTCAGATAATGATAGAACAAGTAAGCAATATTTAAATTCCACTAGACTTTTGTACTCTACAAGCCATAAATAGTATGCTTCAAACTCTTTCTTACTGGCATAATCAAGTAGTTTCATAACGCTCCCGCTTGGTGTTAGACGTCGCCATTTCAACTCCTGTCTTCCGTGGCCATCTAGCACTGTTTTTATACCCTCAGTTGGTTTCCCTGTCCATAATCTCGCACATGCACATTACTCCCGGTATCCTTTTGCACAGCCCCTGTGACTTATCGAGTCACAAGGGGTCCAGGATAAGCTTACAAATGCGGAAGTAGTTGGTAAGAGCATTGCGTTATCTTGGGGCTGACGCTAAAAGACAGAGATGATGTAGCCCTGGCACAGACCCTGTATTTTTCCTGAACCATAAGCTTGCCGGAAAATTAGGGGTCACGGCACATGCACCGGTGACGTCAGCTAAAAGAAAAATCAAGATTTATTGCAAAGCCAGCAGATAAGAAGAGATCAAACATTGGAAGACAAAAGTGTAACCTGCAATTATTGATTTACTGAAAAAAGATCTTCATGGGGAGACAACAGCTTTAAGAATTTACATGTCAGTGTTCTGATTACTTATTTAAAAAAAAAAAAAACATTAAATGGAAAGCACTATGGATTCCTTTTTGTGTTTTTGAGAATATAACTATTCTGTAGGGATGAACGCCGGTAGGACCGTGGATATATACTGGTGCACAGGATACCATATATGACCTTATGATATAGGGGTCCAACTATGAAGGAGAGGGTCCATTCATCAGAGCACTTGTTGGTGGAGGTGAAATAGAGAAGAGTGTTTTCACACACGACTGCGTGTGGTCACTGTGGGGATATTATTTATTTGGACTCATTTGATGCCTTTTCACCATTCATCACAGGGTTGTTGATATATTTATGTATTGATTTTCATTGTCATTATATATTTTAGGTTGGATACCATTGTTGTTTTTAACCACCTACAGTGCCTTGCAAAAGTATGCACCCCCCTTGGCTTATTACCTATTTTGTTACATTACAGCCTTTAGTTTAATGTTTTTCTGAATCTGAATTATATGTGATGGATCAGAACACAATAGTCTAAGTTGGTGAAGTAAAATTAGAAAAATATATAAATAAAACAATTTTTCAGAAATAAAAAAATGATAATTGGCATGGGCGTATGTATTCACCCCCTTTGTTATGAAGCCCATAAAAAGCTCTGGTGCCACCAATTACCTCCAGAAGTCACATAATTAGTGAAATGATGTCCACCTGTGTGCAATCTAAGTGTCACATGATCTGTCATTACATATACACACCTTTTTGAAAGGCCCCAGCGGCTGCAACACCAGGTTTAGGTTATAAAGTCAGGGTTAGGTTATAAAAAAATATACAAATCTTTGATGATCCCCAGGAGCACCATCAAATCTATCATAACCAAATGGAAAGAACATGGCACAACAGCAAACCTGCCAAGAGACGACCGCACATCAAAACTCATGGGCCGGGCAAGAAGGGCATTAATCAGAGAGGCAGCACAGAGACCTAAGGTAACCCTGGAGGAGCTGCATAGTTCCACAGCAGAGACTGGAGTATCTGTACATAGGACGACAATAAGCCGTACACTCCATAGAGTTGGGCTTTATGGCAGAGTGGCCAGAAGAAAGCCATTACCTTCAGCAAAAAACAAAATGGCACGTTTTGAGTTTGCGAAAAGGCATGTGGGAGACTCCCAAAATGCATGGAGGAAGGTGCTCTGGTCTCATGAGACCAAAATTTAACCTTTTGGCCATCAAAGAAAACGCTATGTCTGGCGCAAACCCAACACATCACATCACCCAAAGAACACCATTCCCACAGTGAAACATGGTGGTGGCAGCATCATGCTGTGGGCATGTTTTTCAGCAGTCGGGACTGGAAAACTGGTCAGAGTTGAGGGAAAGATGGATGGTGCTAAATACAGGGATATTCTTGAGCAAAACCAGTAGCACTCTGTGTGTGATTTGAGCCCAATGACCCCAAACACACTGCTAAAGCAACATGTGAGTGGTTTAAGGGGAAACATGTAAATGTGTTGGAATGGCCTAGTCAAAGCCCAGACCTAAATCCAATAAAAAATCTGTGGTCAGACTTAAAAATTGCTGTTCACAAGCGCAAACCATCCAACCTGGAGCAGTTTTGCAAGGAGGAATGGGCAAAAATCCCAGTGGTAAGATGTGGCAAGCTCATAGAGACTTATCCAAAGCGACTTGGAGCTGTGATAGCCGCAAAAGGTGGCTCTACAAAGTATTGACTTTAGGGGGGTGAATAGTTATGCACATTGACTTTTTCTGTTATTTTGTCCTATTTGTTGTTTGCTTCACAATAAAAAAAAAAAAAATCTTCAAAGTTGTGGGCATGTTCTATAAATTAAATAATGCAAAACCTCAAACAATCCATGTTAATTCCAGGTTGTGAGGCAACAAAACATGAAAAATGCCAAGGGGGGATGAATACTTTTGCAAGGCACTGTAAGTTATTTAGCACTCTTTATGTAATCTGTTGGAGCGCTGCACTAGCTTTATTTATAATTTGCTTGGTGTGTGAATCATATTTAGTGCTGGCAGCTTTTTGCACATATTTATTAATATTGGCAGCGCAGGGTGTTTACCATATTACTAATTCTGGGACAGGATCACTCTAAATACTGTAATTATGTAGAGGTTCTAAATGAAGTGGATATAAAACTTAAATATAAAATATGCTGGCTAGAAATGAAAGTAGAAGTAGAAAATCCTCATTTGTTGTCAGCTATTGTGATTTTAATTTGTTGTTTATAGTTTTGAAGGAACATACTTGCATGGTATATAGGGGTTGATTTACTAAAGGCAAATAGGCTCTGCAGTTACTCCAGAGCTTAGTAAATGAGGTAAAGCTTCACTTTGCAAAGAAAATAAAAAACAGCATGATTGAATGATAGAAGTCAGCAGAGCTTCTGCTCATTTACTAAGCTCTGGAGCAACTGCACTTGCAGAGTTCAACTGCACTTTGCAAAGTGCACAGTCTATTTGCCTTTAGTAAATCAACCCCATAGAGTCATATTTCCTCTATATTTCTTCAAACTCTCCAATATCCCTTTTGGTTTGAAGAACAGTGATACAAAATAATTTTGCAGATTTTCTAATGCCCAGGCTGAATTTTTTCTGTTATGTTGGTGTTAACGGTAAGCTGTTAGAAAACATGTATTTTTGTGATTTATAAAACATCTTGTAATGAGTTTAGAGGAGGTGGTGGGGGGGGGGGGGTGGATTGTGCACTTAACTCCCTTTTGATCTTGTGTTCCGAAAACATTAAAAGATTAAGAGCTCATGAAATGGGAACAAAACGTCAAAACATTATTGGTGTTAAAACTCCATCTAAGTGCAAAACCATTAAATCACAAAGAGGTGCACATGGTATATTTTCTGCCACTGTTTTATAAATTAGTGTCCAATCATGCTTGTAAGGCAGTCTGCTTTTCTATTCCTAAAAAGTGAAAGATAAGGAAAAGATAATACACGCAGTTACAGTGCCCAACTATATATTTGTTATTAATGTCCTTTGCTTTCTCAAATGCAAATCCATTGCTTTTTCTGAAGAGGAAATCTAAATTTTCTGAGCCCCATCTCATCACACATATTCAAAATCTGACTGCTGCTTGAATACTTGACTTAGATCTAGTAAAACTTCTTTTTGCACCGTCCCCTGCAGTAATTATATTTCACCTCTAGATATCTTCAGTCTTTTAGGCTGTATGACACCCAATGTTTTGCATGTGTTGCCCTTCCATGTGCTCCTTGCTACAAAGGCCAGTCATAGGTGAGGGCAGTGGTCATTTGTCTGTACTGTTGAAATATTGGTGAGGGGACCTACTGGACATCTTTACTGCCATGGTGCTATATGTTGGGTGTCCAGTGCGCCCCTGTGACTTTAAAGAGGGGTGAACTCCCTCCAGGCTCACCTGCCCTCTGCCTATCCATTATAATGCATGTGCTTCCACTGTGAAGGCTCTCAAAATTTAGAGTTAGGACTACAGAAAATACTGGGGTGCCTTGACCAATCTGTAGCTTATGCATGCATTTGCAAATGTGTGCAAACTAAACCCCTGTTTTTAACGCATACTGTTAGACAGGACAATTCAGTTGGTTTGCAGGCTGGTCGGTAAGTTCTGCTGGGAATTTCTTTGGTTTTGTTTTGAATGACACCCAGAATCATTCAAGCAGCAAGACTGAGGAAATCCTATGTGTGCAAGACATCAGGGACCCATCACCTAAGAAGGATGTCACCATGGAATCCTTAATTCAGAGTGTAACAATACAGAGGGTGGAGCTGATGCCATCAGGTTAGTGCCACTGTCTGCACCATTAAGGGCTGCCCAGTAGAAGAGGTGAAGGGGAAGAGGACCCCATGTGTGACATGACCAGGGGCTTATATGTAAAACCCACTGTCAATTTTTTTTTTTCTTGGAGGAAGTCGGGCCAGGGGCACAGCCACAGTGGCCGGCCGCATGCTGTGGCAGTCTGGGAGTTGTTTCCACACGCGTTCTAGCTTCCAGTGGGTGGAGAACTGTGCAGCCAGGAAACTACAACTCCCAGATCTTGGGGGCAGGCAGAGGCAGCAGGGCGCGCCAGGGAGTCGGGACCCATGTGACTGTCTCAGGCTGCAAGTTTACTTGACTCCAGGACAGAAGCATCACACACCTAGGACTGGAGGAGGACGTACAAGGACCCGCTGAGCTGACCTGGCACTGGCAGCTGCCATTGCTGAGGTGAGAGATCCTGACACCCCAGCTGAACCCCACATCCCAGCTATCTCCCCCCCCATACACCATATTTACCCACCCCAGTGCACACCCAGTAACCTCAAAATAGCCCTCAACACTGTGGGTCCTGCTAGGAGCTGGCCAGGGCCTGTTGGTTCTACTGAAAGCTGGCCATGGCCTATGGGTCCTGCTGGCTTGTGGGTCCTGCTGGCTGCTGGCCTGTAGGTCCTGCTGGGAGCTGCCTATAGCCTGTGGCCCACAGGCCATGGCCAGCTCCCAGCAGGACCTATAGGCCAGCAGAACCTACAGACCAGCGGCCAGCAGAACCCACAGGTCAGCAGCAAGCAGGACCCATAGGTTAGTGGCCAGCAGGACCCACGTGTTTGTGGCCAGCAGGACTCACAGGTCCGTGGCCAGCTCCCAGCAGGATCTACAGGCTGGGGGGCGGGGATCTCCTGCTTACCTGGCGGCCACTGTCATATGGAGTCCTGCCTCCTGGACCAGGATTAAAGAGAGTAGAGCCTCCGGATTACACAGAGTGGAAATCTCCCACTTACCCGGCACAGATAAATATAAAATATAATAAAGACAAGCTGATTTAAAGTGGTTCTAAAGGCTCAAGGTTATTTACCTTTATGCATTCTATGCATGAAGGTAAAAAACCTTCTCTGTGCAGAAGCCCCCTTTGCCCCGACCCCCCTAATATATACCTGAGCCTGATCGTGATCCAATGACAGGCACAAGAGCCTCAGCTCTTCAGGGACGCTCCTTCCTCATTGGCTGAGACAGTCAACCACAGCCAGTAAGCAAATGAAGAGAGAGAAAGGGAGGGGCCAAGTCAAGGCTCTGTGTGTGAATGGACATGCAGAGGAGCAGCTCAGGAGTGAGCCTGCTTTGGTGCCCCCTGCACACTGCTTGCTCTGGGGGCACTCAGCAGGAGGGAGGGGCCAGAAGCACTGGCAGGGGACCCAAGAAGTGGAGGATCGGGGCTGCCCTGTGCAAAACCACTGCACAGAGCAGGTAAGTATGTCATGTTGGTTATTGAAAGAAATGCCTTTAATATCACTTTAACTCGCATAAAAAGCCAAATTCACATTAGCGCTCACTTTTTTCTAAATAATCTTCAACAGCAACCTTTCTTACATCTCCATATAGTATTTGTAGGGATGAGAGTGGTACAATGGTTGGATAAGGCCAGTGACTGGTTTTATTGGGGATTAAACAGTCCTTCATAAGAGTACTGAGCCCCCCACAAAAAATATGGCTTTCTTATTTTGTATTGTGTTTAAAAAAGACAGTTGATGGACTTATCCAACTGTTGGGGCACTCTCGTCCTTATAGACTTCCTCAGGAACACTTTTTAATTAATTTTATATTTCTATAGCTGTTGGGGCAGCCACCTTGAATGTGCTCAGTAGAATATCATACTTGGGTCAAGCTACCTCCTAGCATGTCTTTGGAGTGTGGAAGGAAACTGGAGTACCTAGAGGAAACCCTTGTAAGCAAAAGGAGCACATGCAAACTCTAGCAGCTTATGGTGACATTATCTTCCAAAGAAAGCATGGAGTTACAATCTTGTTTTCATACTAATAATATGTACCATATAGAATAGATTAATGACTTGACAAAAGAAAGTTTGCATGCTTTTTACTTTTAAGTTTGCTTCTCCCTATTTATAATATTGAGATGGCCTTAAGCCCCATACACACGGTCGGACAATCCGCGGACCAGGTCGGTCGGATTCTGTCCGTCATACTTTGTCTGATGTTGGTTTTGCGTACACACGGTCGGACAAAGTTGTCGGAAAATCCGATCATTCTGAACGTGGTGACGTTTGTTGCCTACGACGGGACTACGTAGAGGCTAGTAGCCAATAGCTTTGGTCTTGTAATGTGATCTGAGCATGCGTAGCACTTTGTCCGGTCGGACAACCGTACACACGATCGGATTTGGTGTGATCGGACCGGGTTGTCGGCAAATCTATCCAGCAGGAGATAAGACTTTGTCCGTCGGACAATCCGACGTACACTGTCCGATGGTGCATACACACGGTCTGATTTTTCAACAACATTGTCCGATCGGACAGAATCCATGAAAAAGTCCGACCGTGTGTATGGGGCTTTAGTTGTTAAAGGATGTTGAGCCTAAAGAAAACATAACAAATCTACAAAAAGGTAATACCAACAGTTCTCAGAATTTTCGTGGTATCCTTTACTGAGAGTGGTGTAAGATTACTAAAGTACATTACGAAATCACTGTGAAACTTCATGGTAAATTAATAGTTTTTTATGATAATCCCATGCCTTTCTTTGTTCTGACTGAAGCACAGTTGCTATATAATTTAAATTTTTGTACTAATAATTTGTATGTAAAAAATATTTATCTAATAAAATATGTAAAATATTTGCAAGAGAACAGCCTGATGAGACTTTCACGGTATGTATGAAAACACCCATCTATATTCTTCTAATTAAAAAAAAAAAACACAATTTGGTTCATTACATTATTAAAAGAAAAATTAAAGTAGGTAAATTGTCATTGCATAGAAGCCTGTCTACTAGAACGATTGCCCTATCGTACTGTATATATAATTTTCACAAAAAATGCATTGAATACAGAATTCTCTGCATATTACCAAATGCAGATAGTTATGATAATGATGAAAGTTTTTCCTGCTGAAGCATTTTGCTGAACAAAGTCCACTTCTTCATAAAATACTTCTTAGTGCTATAATCAGTCTTTATATTTATATAGAAACACATTTAAAACATAATGAGGGGAATTCAAAAAGGTGTTAATCCTATTTGTTAATGAGTGTGTTCATAAAGCATCTGCAACACTTCTAATCGTTCTAACAGTGACTCATGCACCAAATTCAGGTAGTTCTAAATGCATCACTTTAAATTGTGGCACAATGCCTTTGAAAAATTCAAACTAAAATATTGACAGTTCATATCTTATGAAAGTAGAGCTAATTAAGACCAACTCTCTTTTGGAGTAGAAAGAGAAACCCCCGGCACAGACAGTTTGTGCGAAAGTGTTAAGCATATGTTCTACAAGTGGAAGTTCTAGACAGGTACATCATTTTGGCACATGCTTTGCCACTTTTAGAGCGCAGGTGAGATACTTTCACAAAAATCTGTCTGCACCAGTCTTTTTTTTTTTTTTTTTTTTTTCGTTCCACTTCAGAAAGAGTAATCGTGGGTGAGTGTCAGCTATGCCCGCATCTCCATCCCTCCATTTGTCTTAGCATCATTAGTGGATTATTTCAATCTCCCCCTTATTTTTTTTTTCCCCCCCCTGGAGTTGGGGGGGGATAGGGGTCCTGAGTCGGGCGTCCATGAAGTTTACAAAGCCCAAAGATACATACATACTTCTGAGATCCCACCCAGCCTCCACTCCCCCTCCGCTTCCTTTGTCCTAGGTCCCGTTCCATCTCTCTTCCCGTTAGCCCCCCTGGGGGTTTTAATTTTTTTTTTTTTTATTTCCCCCTCCCCCGTCCCCCCTCTCCCCCCCTTACCCCCGCCCTCCCCGTCCCCATCCGCTGTTTTGTTGTTGTATAGTGGCCCTTTCTCCCCAGTATCTTCTCCTGTCCTCAGGGTCTGCCTTTCCGCGCCTGGATCTCTTTTCGGCTTCGCCCCCCGGGGGTCATCAGTTATCATGGCTGTACTCGCAAAGCCTCCCTGTAGCTCCAAGACCTCTTGAATCTTCTCCAACTCTCCCATCTAGCCCTCATGGCCTCTCTGTCCTCCTCCCCGATGTACAGCACACATTCCATCATGTAGGTGGATTCCACTGCGTCAACCCATTCCCATAAGGGTGGGCTTTCCTTGTCCTTCCACCTCCTTGGAATTACCTTTTTAGCCGCGTTAAGCAGATGGGGGATCAATGAGCCTTTATATTGTTTAATTTCCTTGGATGTGGCATGCATAAGTACCACCCAGGGGTCATTTTTTACCTCGATCGTTGTTATTTCTTTTATGTATTTTAGGATAGTCTCCCAAAATTTTTTGATTTTGGGACACCCCCACCATAAATGACCCATCGTGCCCCTTTGATCACACCCCCTCCAGCAGTTCGCAGATGTATCCGCCTGGAAATTGCTGACCCTATCCGGGGTTCTATACCACCTAGCCATGCACTTAAAGTTTGTTTCTGCAGTTCTCGCATCTACCGCTGACCCATGTGCTAGTTTTAAAATTTTCTTACTTGTGCCTATTTCTAATTGTGTTCCTAGTTCGCTTTCCCATTTGATAAGGTATGGCGGCATCTCCGGCCTATCTCTTTCTAATAACAGTTTATATATTCTGGATATTCTTTTTTTTGAACATTCTGCCGTAAAGATTTTCTCTAATTTTGTTAGATCCTTAGCCTCCCTTAATGGGCTAGGGAGAGAGTCCACAAAGTGGGTTAGCTGGCGGTGCCGCCATCCATCTATGGAAAAAGCCTCATTGTTCTGTAACTCGTGCAAAGTCATAACCTTCCCCTTACTAATAACTTCCCCTAGTCTCGTGCAATCCTTTCTAATCCAATCACCTCCTATTTCCTTTAACCCTGGCGGGAAAAAAGGATTTTCTTTAAGTGCTATAAGTGGCGAGTTATAATTTTTGTTGAATATTTTATATATTTTGTCCCAGATTTTCAAAGTCGTGATAGTGATTATGTGTGTTTTTTCTCCCAGTGTTCGGCTTTTCGGAGGATTCCACACAATCCTCCCCAGCCTAACTTCACTCAGTGCTTCCTCCAAACTAACCCATCTTTTCGTGTTACCTGTTTTGCCCCATTCTGCGATTCTCAATAGTGCTATGGCATGGTAGTAGCTTTCAATGTCTGGGACCGCGAGACCGCCCTGACTTTTGTCTTGTTTTAGAACTTGGAGGGAGATTCTATGTTTTTTGTGATTCCATATGAAATTCATTATAATAGCTCTTAGTTTACCGAGGTACTGTTTTGGGAGAGGAAGGGGGAGCATCTGGAATTTATATGTGATGACTGGTAAGATCATCATTTTTACCGAGTTAATCCTGCCTGTCCAGGATAGAATTTTTCCCTTCAGCTCTTGGCATTTTTTTTTTATGTCTTCTAGGAGTGGGATATAGTTTATTTTGTATAATTTCCTCGGGTTATTGGCCAGTTCTATTCCTAAGTATTTTATCCTTTTTTTCCAGACGAAACTGACTGTTTTCTGAAGGTTCTGTTTCTCTATTTTATTGAGGTTAATATTAAGGATAAATGTTTTTGAGGCGTTGATTCTAAAGTTTGTTAGTTCCCCGTATTCCTTTAAGGTTTTAAGCAACATAGGGACTGAGTTCTGGGGTGAGCTTATGTAAAAGAGGATGTCGTCCGCGAAGGCCGCAAGTTTGTGCTCTTCGCTGCCGACTTTACAGCCTTCCACCTCCGGGTTTCCGCGGATTGTAGCTAACAGCGGTTCCAGAGATAAAATAAAAAGGAGCGGGGAGAGTGGACAGCCCTGCCTAGTTCCGTTAAACAGCTCGAACTCGGCTGAGGTCGTTCCGTTGACCTTGATGTTTGTTTTCGGGTGATTATATAGAGTTTTAATTTTTTGTATAATTCTGGGTCCAAAGCCCATCCTCTGTAGAGTGTTGAACATGAACCCCCAGTCTACCCTGTGAAATGCTTTTTCAGCGTCTATTGAGAGTAGTAGACTGGGGGTTCTCGTGTCTCCCATCCTCTGTATGGCTAACAGTGTCCGGATTCCATTGTCCCTCCCCTCTCTGCCTGGGACAAACCCGACCTGGTCCGGATGGATCAGTGTGCCCAAGTGCCCCTTTATTCGATCTGCCAATATCTTGGCGTATAATTTTGTGTCAAAATTTAATAAGGAGATGGGTCTATAATTCGAGCACACCGATCCATCCTTCCCTTCCTTCCTCAAGAGGGTGATCGTGGCCCTTAGGGCCTCTGCACTCATATCATAGTCTATCCCTAGGCCATTCATATATCGCAGCAATCTCGGTGTAAGGATCTCTTTATACGTTTTGTAATATAAGGCCGTAAAGCCATCCGGGCCCGGACTCTTTCCTGTTGGTGAGTTATTTATGGCTGCTAAAATCTCCTCCTCAGTTATTGGCCTCTCGAGCTCATCTCTTTCCTCCCCGCCTAGAGCCGTTAACCCTGCCCTCTCTAGGAACTCGGAGGTTTTCTGGCTATTTCCAATCCTGTCGTTGTTTCCCTTGGTTTTCACCTTATAGAGTCCTTTGTAATAGTCTCTAAATGTGGAGGCAGTTTCCCCAGGGATAAACTTCATCTCCCCATTTCTTGTTTGGATTTTTTCAATAAAGTTTCTAGTTTTCTCTTTTTGTAATTTCCTTGCTAGATATTTCCCTGGCTTATTGCCCCAGATATACTGTTCCCTCGCCAATTTATTGAACTTCTGTCTAACTTCCTGTTCCGCTAGGTCTTTCAATTCCTCTCTCTTATCTATAAGCTCTGAGTATATACTCTGGCTACGTACCCCCCCCAGATTTGTGCTCTTGCTCCAGGGTTTTGATCTCGGCCATTAAGGCCTGTGTTTTTCCCAGCCTCTCCTTTTTTTTCCAGGAGGCTTTGGCTATCAGGAGCCCCCTAATGAACGCTTTATGGGCATCCCACAGTTGGGCCTCTGAGACCTCCCCGTTGTCGTTGGTTTGAAAGAACCATTCTAGCTCCTTTTTAATATAGTCCCTAATTTCTTTGTCCCGAAGCAATTCTGGGTTTAGTTTCCAACCGCTAGAGGGCTGTTTATGTCCGGGGAACCTTAGCCTCATGGATACCGGCGCATGGTCCGATAGGGAGGCTATTCCGATATCTGATTCTTTGACCCTTTCCAGTATCCCATGGTCTATTAGAATATAGTCCAGGCGTGAGTACGTCTGGTGGACGGGGGAGAAGAACGAGTAGTCTCTTAACTGCGGGTGCTGGATCCTCCATACGTCCAGCAGTTGATCCTCCGATAATTTTTTTTTAATCCGTTTCAGTTGGATATTGCCCCTCCCCGTTCCACCAGACGTGCTATCCCTCGCGGGGTCCATCACAAAATTGAGGTCCCCCATCAAGATCAGATATCCTTTCCTGAAAGACCTCAACTTGCCCAGAATTGCTTCAAGGTATGAAATAGGTTTGACGTTGGGGGCATAAACATTGGCCAGTGTTATTTCTACCCCTAGGAGGGAGCCCCTAAGAAACAGGTACCTCCCCTCGGGGTCCGTCATTCTCTCCTCCACCGTGAAGTCAATATCCCTTGCCATCCCGATGGCCACTCCTCTTGCCCTGCTTGAGATGGAATCTCCGTAAAACCAGTTTGGGAGAGCTGGAGAAAAAAGTCTAATATTTGAGTGAAGCGCCAGGTGAGTCTCTTGCAGGAACACTATACCCGCGCCATATCTCTCTACTTCTTCCAGAATTTTAGAACGCTTGCCGGGAGAATTTAAACCTTTCACATTATAAGATAACAATTTAATCTCTGTGTCCTTCATTTATTTTTTGAGATTTTGTTTTTTTGTTTTTGTTTTTTTTTCCCCCTTTTCTTTCCTTCTTCCCTCTGGAGTATTGATGGTAGTAGCGGCCCCACAGCGGACGGAGTTCCCCTCCCTCTCCCCCCCCTTCTCTCCCCCCCTCCCCCCCTTCCCCCCCCCTCGCCCTCCCTCCCTCCCCCCCCACCCACTCCTACCCCAACCAGGGTTTCCAAGTCTTTGGGGGCCATCCTTCGTGGCTTCCCTTAGGCTCTGGATTCCTGGTGAGGTGGGGTTTGTTTCGCCCTCCTCTCCCCCACCTCGGCCCGGAACCCCAGGCCGCCGTGGGGGAGGGGGTTAGGACCGACCTGAACATGCGTGGTTTACTACGATATGTGGGGGTTCTCCCCACCTCCCCCCCCTCCTCCACTCCTCCCCGTGAACTCCCCCAAACCCTCCATTTCATTCCAGCCTTGCAGATCCGGAACTTGGATTCCAAGTTTCACGCAAAAACCATGCACTTCTTCCGGGTACCTCAGCCTGGCCGTACACCCCTCTTTCAACCCTATTAGGCATGAAGGGAAACCCCAGTTGTATCTTATATTTTCCTTTCTCAGGATTTCCAACAGCGGTTTTTGATGTCTTCGTCTTTCAAGAGTACGGGCCGATAGGTCAGCATATACTTGAATTTCCACGTCCTCGTACATTAGGGGTGACTTGTTTCTTATTTTAGCCCAAAGATCCTCTTTTTCCTTAAAATGGCAGAACCTGACAATTATGTCCCGTGCCCTCTCTGATTCTCTCCTTTCTGTTCTTCCTACCCGATGTATTCTTTCTATGCCCGGGAAATGGTCTAAGTCCTTGCCACTTATTGGGCCCAGGATTGCCCATAATTTTTTTTCTAGGTCTTCCCCTCTTTGTTCCGGCCATGAGGCCTGCACAGATCACCTCAGATGTGTTCGGAGAGAAAGGCAGAGAGACACAGAGGCAGAGCTCTGTGCAACAATTCCTTTTAACAAAACTCACTCATTCAAACTCCCCCCCTTGCCAATCCTAGTTGCTTTGCACCAATCATTGTTCCCATGACAATCCATGACTGTCCTGACTACTGGGCTTCTGCAGTCTATGTGCCCTAGGCCATCTTCGTCCTCAATCTATTTGAAGCTTAACATCGCCTCCATTTCAAGTTTATTGGGGATGTGGCTTCCCATCTGTTGGTCTTCCCCCCGACTAAGGTCAATCTCGGTCTCCATTGTAAGATCTGCCCTGGAGTTGTTAGTTTCCCTTTCAGCCCCCTCCCTTCTCTCCGCATTCGCTCCAATCTGAGTTTCCTTTCCCGATGTTTTTGGGCTTGCACCCTGCCTGAGATAGTGTTTAATTGTACTTGTCTCCCCTTTGCTACCTTTGGTGGATGCTTTCTTTGCCGGTTTGGCTGATTCTTTACTCATGTTGGCCTTCTTTGTGGGTCTTATTCTCTTCCCCAGTCTTATTATATACCGGAGCCGCCTTGGCCCCTTTTATCTTTTTCCTTAACTTTGCTTTTAATGTGGTCCTTTCTTTGAAGGTGTACTTAGCCTTTGATGGTTTATGGTCCTGTGGGCTCCAAATCAGAGCTACCGCTGTCTGAGCGTCTCGGGACCAGCCCTGCCCCCACCTCTTTCCCTGGTTTACCGCTTCTGTTCTCTGATACTCCCAGGGTGTTGCGCCTCACCTGGAGTAATCTGAGAGTGAGCCCAAATAGCTCTCTTACCGTCCCTTTTATTTGTTCTAGGGAGCTTCTTTATTTTCCTTTATACTCCCTTTTAATTATCGTGCGATCCTTGACGTCCTTTAGGGAACAGTCCACGGGTGAGTCCACATGAGCTATTGAAGGGGCTATTTCTCACATCAAGGCAGTGATCTTCTATTTCAGAGACTTTATGCCCCAACAACGTGTTTGATCATAGGCTATCTCAACTAGTCTTGTACAGTTCAGAGGTAAGGAAAGGGTACACAATTCACACTTACAAATAGTATACTGTGGAGAGTCGTCAACAGGTCCTTCAAATTCGTCCCTCAAAATATATGTGTCTCATGCCCCACCAAAGTTTTGATCAAAGACTCTCTCATCTAATCAGGTGCGGTTCCAATGTGAGAAAGAATATGCCATTCAAAAAAGTCCGCCCAAGCTAGTGAAGGGTCTATTTCACTTATCAGGGCCAAAATCTTCTATATTAGACGCTTCATGCCCCATCAACATATTTGGTCAAAAACTGTCTCATATAGTCTTATATAGTTCAGAGATAGAGGAAGGATGCACAATTCACGTTTTCATATAGCATACTGGTAAAGACATCAACAGATCCTTCAAATTCGTCCCTCATAATATATATATCTCTCTGGCCGAGCGAAAAAAAAAAAAAGGGGGGGAGGGGGGCCGTGGGGTCCCGGGGCTTTGCCACCTCCAACACTGCCTGGGGCCTTCGCTAGGCCCTTGCCCCTGCCTGGTTGTGCCTGGGCGCCTCTGGGTTACTCCTTCATAGGGGTCAGCCCAGCATTGAGGAATTGTTCAACCATACAATGGGGTATAACAATGGGGTATGCCCCTTTCCACCGGTTCTCCCAGGTTGGCCCCACAATGGTCCTACTTTCTTCCTTAATATAACCCGATTGAGGTAGCCACTAAATGGGGTATTTGCCACTGGAGTATAGTCACGCATTTAGCCCAAACTTTTCAGAAAATGAGACATTTTACCTTGGTCTTAGATATGGGGAGTGTACTTCACAGCATGCTTCCAACAGATCTTATGCTGCTATGGGCTTACCTTTTGATGAGGTGTACTTGCGAGTGCTTTACGAGTGAAGGGTGAAATAGCTGAATACTCACGGCGCTTCCCCTCTATTCCGCTCGAGCTAGGCTCTCTGCAGCCTCTGCATGCTTTCCTTCTGCAGCCAGTGAAGGGTGGTGGTGGGGTGGAGGGAGCAGGGGGGGGGGCAGGGGTCCGAAGAGGAGGACGCTATCGCCGCTGGGCGCCGGGACCCGATCGTCTGCCGTCCCGTACGCTTTGCCTGCCCTTATCTTGAGGTCCGTGGCGTCCTGGCTAGCGGTCCCGATGGTAGACGCATACCTCCACGGCGTCTCTCACACACCATGTCGGTCCGGTGCTCTCCTCCTCATCTCCCACGTTCTCGTCGGCTCTCGGGCTCAAACCCCTCCCTCCGTGCTAGACGCTACGTCAGCACGTCCATGTCTGCACCAGTCTTAATGAACTCCAGGAGGCATTTTATATATCCATAAACCAACTGCTTTATGGGGAGACAGAGTGGAGATAAAACTAACAAATGCATCAGAGATGGAAGTTTTCTTAGTTGGAATAAAAGCCTCATTAGTTTTTTCTTGCTGAAAATGTATTACAATTAACCACTTCCTGACCGCCTAACGCCGATATACGTTGGCAAAATGGCACGGGCAGGCAAAATCACGTACCTGTACGTGATCGTGCATGTGCCTGCCTGTGGGTCGCGCGCGCGCCGCCAGCGGCGTGCTCGCGACCTGGTCGGGAGCTCCGTGACCACGGCCGCGGGACCAGCGGACCCGATCGCCGCTGGTATCCCGCGATTGGGTTACGGAGCCGAAGAACGGGGAGAGGTTTGTGTAAACAAACCTCTCCCCGCGCTTCCTACTCTGCCTGTCATTGATCGGCTGTTCCCTGTCATCGGGAAAGCCGATCAATGACGTCAGACGTACAGCCACGCCCCCCTACTGTAAAAAAAACACAACACATCACACTGACTCCTCCCCGCCCCCTAGTGGTTAACTCCTTTACTGCCACTGTCATTTACATAGGAATCAGTGCTATTTAAATAGCACTGATTTCTGTATAAATGACAAATGTCCCAAAAATGTGTCAAAAATGTCCGATGTGTCCGCCATAATGTCGCAGTCACAATAAAAATCGCTGATCACCGCCATTACTAGTAAAAAAAAAAATATTAATAAAAATGCTATAAAACTATCCCCTATTTTGTAAACGCTATAACTTTTGCGCAAACTAATCAATAATCGCTAATTGCGATTTTTTTTACCAAAAATATGTAGAAGAATACGTATCAGCCCCGCTCTATTTTTGTTTATAGCGCAAAAAATAAAAACCGCAGGGGCGATCAAATACCATCAAAAGGAAGCTCTATTTGTGGGAAAAAAAGGACGCCAATTTTGTTTGGGAGCCACGTCGCACGACCGCGCAATTGTCAGTTAAAGCAACGCAGTGCCGAATCGCAAAAAGGAGCCTGGTCCTTTGGCTGCCAATTGGTCCGGGGCTGAAGTGGTTTGTACCTGGTACAAACAGGCAGTTTTTTTTTTCACTCAGCTCAGTAGGCTGAATGAAAAAAACGGAGGCGCTTGCAAGGAGCTTGATGTACTAACTATGTGATGTTAGTACATCGATCTCCCCGCGGAGCTATTGTGTTCTGAAGAGGAAACATCACCCCCCCACCAGAACACACCGGTCAGCACTGGTCATTGGCTGCCAGTACTGATTGGATGCCAATTGAATGTTGTTTTTCTAGCATACAGACATTAGGCTGGCTTCTGTCAGACAGGCTGCTGTACACAATGGCTAAATGTTGAACGATTTCTATTAAACCGGCTGATACAGGCCTATATTCGGCCAGTGTATACCAGCCTTTAAGGTACATGCATGACCCCCTTTTTATTACTGACATATAGGGCCCAATGCTTTATATTGCAAAAGGGAAGCAACACCATGGGGGTTATTTACGAAAAACAAATCCACTTTGCACTACAAGTGCACTGAAAGTGCAGTTGGAAGTGCAGTCGCTGTAAATCTGAGGGGAAGATCTGAAATGAGGGGAAGCTCTGCTGATTTTATCATCCAATCATGTGCAAGCTAAAATGCATTATTTTTTTTTTTTCCTTGCATATCCTCCTCATTTTAAAGTTTACAATTATTTTGCAATTTTTTACCTGACTCAATTGCATAAAAATGTTTTCACAGGTGCATAAAAGTCAGAAATAAAAAAAAGTGTTAATTTTTAAATCATTTAAAACAGACATAAAAGGCATAAAAGTTTAAAAGGCATAGTATAATGAAGTATAAAGTAATCAATTTATATTTGAAGCTGGAGGAAGACTCTTTCAAAGATTTATAAATCCAGGACTAATAACCGTATTTGGTACTTACATCATAATATCCATCACAGATGGGTATTATGTGAGTCCATTGGTTTATGTACAGTGGACCGTGGTTTGGAGTAAGTTCCTCCTTAGCTCACGTTCACATTGGGCCAATTTGGCATGCAATTTAACATGTCAAATCGCATGTCAAATTGGAGCCTATTGCCAGCAACGGCACCATCTGAATCGGTGCAACGCCAACTTTGCAGAGCCACAACGATTGGCAAAAGTAGTTCCTGTGCTACTTTTGGCAAATTTGGGGGTGTTTTCAATAGACATCTGTGCATGAACCCGCACAGATGTCTCTAAAATCGCCCTCCAAAGCCGGACTGAAATGCCAGTTTGAAATCGTCACCTGAAACCGCACAATTTCAAACCCGCATTCAGTGTGAACCTGTAACAGACCTAACTTTAGTGATAGTCAAATCTGACAGACATAAGCAGCACCCAAAGTGCCTACCACCCATATTGTACAGGGGGTGATTGAAACAATTTTTAGGAGCCACAAACATCCGTCAAGGTGGCCCACAAACAATCTTACCTTCCCAGTCCTGAACAATATTAGAATACATAACTTTTTGCAGCAGTCCATAGATGCACCACATATGTTTTTTGTTATTGATATTTGTACATTTGTGTTACAAAAATTGCCAATTAAAGGAGTGTATAGTGTAGCCTATAGAATCATATAGAATAGTATATCATTTGCATATATATGATATAATAGTTGCTCCAGGTAAGTCCAGCTTAGTGGAACTTGCAGATCTAGGCTAGTTCTTAGCCTCAGCAACATCCAAATGAAGAAAAGTGGAAGACTGCATGCTGTGCCCACTAAAAAATAATTTCCTTTAATTGATGTGGAAAACATCTGTCTTTCCTGGAGGCACTTTATGGATGCTTGAATTTTACTGTCATTTCTGGTGGATCCCAATGGTTGTTATTCTTTAGTTTTTGCTATCTCATACCCTTGCCACATGGCGACCAATACACAGGCTCCAACTTAACGCATGATTTCTAAATTGCCTTCAAAACGACTTAACTGTAACATTAAAGGGCTAATCACCCCTGAATAAAGATTGAGAGTGTTGGATGATTTGTGGTGGAAAAAAGCTCATATAGCCTTCTTATAGGAAACTCACACCCATGAAGGAAAGGTACAGAACTCACTAATCAATGGTACCCATTCACCATAGCATTTCACCAGCTGCGAAATCCAGGGGTGTAAGTACCATCACCTGAAGACAGGCCAGCTGGTTGTTCAAAGATATACTTGTGGACATGCAAGGGCATTTCCTGTTTTTAAAGAAACTTTGGGGGGAACATTGGTCACTCTAGCCAACGTATATGCCCCAAATAACAACCAGTTGCTCTTTATGGAATTCCTCCTGGAGGAACTATTCAACATGTTGACAATGGGTGATGACATGGCCTATTCTTGAGAACCAACCCTTCCCCGCTGACAGAGCCACGATTACAGTTCTCCCTAAAGAAGGGAAAGACACTAAATAAGGCTCTAGCTATCGGCCAATTTCACTACTTAATACTGACTTTTTAAACTTTTACAGGAATCTTGGCAAATAGATAATTTCCCTTCATTAGTCACCGGTAGGAATGAGCCGAACACCCCCCTTCAGGTCTGGTATGGATTTTAAGGGGAACCCCATGCCAAAATAAAAAAAATGACGTGGGGTCCCCCCAAAAATCCATACCAGAACTTTTTGCGGATCGGTGGCGGCATGCAGGTTTTTTTTTTCTTTCGGTCCGCCGGGATCTTGGGGGTCCCCTTGTTTGAGGGGGCTTCCAGATTACGATAAGCCCCCCGCCCGCAGACCCCCACAACCCCCAGGCAAGGGTTGTGGGGATGAGGCCCTTGTCCCCATCAACGTGGGGACAAGGTGCTTTGGGGGGCTACCCCAAAGCACCCTCCCCATGTTGAGGACATGTGGCCTGGTACTGTTCAAGAGGGGGGGCGCTCTCTCGTTCCCCCTCTTTTCCTGTGGCCTGCCAGGTTGCATGCTCGGATAAGGGTCTGGTATGGATTTTTGGGGGGACCCCCACGTAATTTTTTTTGAATCCTGGTAAAGTTACTGGTCTATTGTACCTGTACTTTTGTAGTAACCTTAGAGATATATAGCCACATCTGATTCATAAGTAGATCTCTGCAATGGAATAGAAAACACAAAGATAAAGAAAAATGTGACCATAACAACCACAAAGGAGAAAAATAACTACCGGTACATGCATTAGCTGCGGTGCCAACATCGCTGAACTCCAGGGCAGGTAAGTGTTTGATTATTAAAAGTCAGCAGCTGCAGTATGTGCAGCTGCTGGCTTTTAATTTTTGCAGTGGTGGGCGGACCTCCACTTTAAAATCCTTGTAATGTACATAGATCACCCAGAGGGGAAGGTTTTTTAAAAAAAAATACAAGTGGAGTTAGGCTTTAAATGTATTCATATAACGCTTCATTACATTTGTATCTTTACCTTTATTAACATCAATCATCTAATCTATCCCTTTAAGACTAACTTCCGGGTGCTGTTCTGCCATTAGATGTGCTCAACTCTGCAACATTCATCCCAATCCCAAAAAACCGAACATATTCTGTGAGCGAAGAGGGATCCCCACAGATCCAAAATACCCTGGAAAAGTCCCCTATGCATCACATAAACAGACTAAAGACATTTAAAAAAAATAAGCATAAAAAAAACTAAAATTACAGCCAAAGATGGACGCCTCGGGGGGATTGGAAGGAGGGGCCCAGAGTTGACCTTTAACCTTCTAGTTGTACAGTACTTCCAACATACTTTAAAAGAATGCTAACTTGGAAACAGTACACTTTCCCAGACAAATTTAAGCAACTGGCTGAATGGCTGAATCTTGTTGTTCTGTATGCATCTGTCCATCCAATCCCTTCCCCCAATGCTTCCCTATCCCAACCTTACTTTCCCCTTTCTCCAACCATTTTGTCTACCCCTTCCACTCCAATATTATTATGCAGTGGTGAATGGTGGTGCCCTCCCATCCCATCTCCCAAAACCCTTTATAAAGTCATGTGATCTGTGACGCAACACATTGGGAGGAGCCAGGTAATGTCACTCCCGGTTGCGGACGAGACCGGAAGTCCCTGATATATGTGAAGCTGATTACTTCGATTTTAGATGTAAGTTACTACTTTTTAATACATATTTTTATTGGAATTCTACAATTTAGATTCATTTTTATTACATGTGAGCTTAAAATGGAGGGAAGTGGAAGAGATTGAGGAGATTAATACGCCCAGTGTAGTTTCCTGCTTTTATTTGAGAGTCTATCTGTTCTGGTAGAGGATTTCAAGGAGAAAACGTTTGCTGCTTTGGACACCTATGGGATATATACTATAAGTGTGACTAGACCTGTAGGGGTCTCTGCCTGAGGTGGGAGGCTGGGGCACACTATATTTGTTAAAGACATAATTATCCATCCGCACCTAAAAAATTTACTGAATGTCAGGGCTGGGCCTTCAGCAGCTCCCTTCTCTGTGCTCAGGCTACCTAGCTGTGGGATAATTGTCACTACTCATCGTTCCACAGTGGCCCACCTGGTGATCATTTCCTGCTCATCAGTCCAGCCTACAGCCAGCCCCTTCTGGCTATTTCAATTGCCTTGTTCATTCCTTTCATGCCTTCATCTTGGTCAAACATATCTGGAGATTCTCTGCTGTGTTCCTATTAAAGACTTTGCCCTGCTGATGTCCCTTCAGGATTCCTGATCTTGTTCTTCTGCCTCTGAATACGCTGATCTCTGGTTTCCTGATTTACTGGTTTGTCTGACTATCTGCTTTGGCTTCCGATCCCTGGCAATGTTTTGACTACGTTTACTGTTTTGTATCATTTTTACCATTATATTAAAAGGTGTAATTTTTAATGCATTTTCTGTATCAGTCTAATTTGTGGTTCCTGGCACTGAAATATTGCTTCTATGTATGTTTTAATTGTTGATAGTGTCTCCCATAATCCCGAGCATCCCCTCTGACCAAGGAAGTAGCAACCAATAAAAAGTCAATGGGAATTCTGTCATATAAATGGCTCAGTAGAAAGGAGTGGGTTTCACTGCAAATGATTGGATAGGGTAGTGGCTTCTGTTTAGCACCAGAATCACTTGAGAAAACACACTGGTGGTACCCTGTAATCAGACCTCACTGATTGCATTTGCCAATAGAGAAAACATTGGCTATACAATTAATAGTTGCTAAAATTTTCCTTTTTGCGGTATGCCAACAGTGCAGTACAGAAGATCTAAAGCATTGTTTTTTGACATAGCTGAGTGTGATAGCATCTGAAAATTTAACAATGTGACCAGTGCCATTTGTTTGGAAAATTATAAATCATCAGGGTGATCCTGATGACTCTCTTTGAAAGTCTGTTCTTCAAGCACACCTGCACAGCTCCTTAGCTCTGGGCTATTTGAATTCAGACAGATAGATCACAAAGACAGGAATGACAGCTACCTATGAAGTCAGTGCATCAATAATATGAGCTAAGTTTATTGATGAAGCTGCTGCTCTAAAATGACCTATTCAACTTTACCTTAAAGGTCTTTTAACAATATCAGCATCATGACCTAAAGACAATAAAAAATGAATGGCTGCAATAAAGACATGATGCATGGTTCATAAAGTCTACCCTTAAAATATAGGGATGCAAAAAGGTAAGGGAATTCAGGATCAAAATTGGAAACAACAAATGCATTTCAGATATCTACATTTAAATTCTAAGAAAAAAAAATTCTAGACTCTAGAGATTTAATTCCATGAATTTGGCATGTGGCAAAAACATTTGCATTCAAGCTAGTTAAAAACCTAAACCTAATAAACAACTGAGATATTATGAAACATATTGGAAATGAACCTCAATGACGTATACTAAAAACATGAAAATGATGTTGTCTCTATTTACTCCTCAGTGCAGGCTTGTCACTTCCATTTTTTTTTACTTTAATTTTTAACCTTTTACTTAATGAGGTCAGGTATGCAGGCTACACCATGTAGGTTCACTGACCCCTTTTTGCTCAGCCTCCATTATTAACTACCTGAATGGATACGCATCATTCATTCTATAATAACCAAAGACTGAATGTGATAGATTTACACAATGATGCATAATGGTTATAGACCCTAATCAGAGAATGCCGTGTACAAACAATCGGACTTTCCGGCGGGATTGTCCGCTGGACTAGAGTCCGCCGGACATTCCGACCGTGTGTGGGCTCCGGCGGACTTTTTGTTCCCAAAAGCCCGGCGGACCTAGTTTTAAGTTTTGACTTAAAATTGTCCTCCGGACTAGGCAGTCCGGCGGACAATCCCGCCGTCTGTGTGCTAGTCCGCGGGACTTTTGAAATGAATGGAATTGCCCACACACGGAGAAAAGTCTGTTCATTTAGAACGTGACTCCAGGTCTAGCGAAGGAAGTGAATGCTGCCACCTCGATCAGCGACATTGACACCTCGCTAGGCCGTCACCTGGTATGGATAATATATAATTTAATAAGGGGGCCCCCAGATACCGGCCCCCCACCCTATGTGAATGAGTATGGGGTACGATGTGCCCCTACCCATTCACCTAAGGAAAAAAAGTGTAAATAAAAAAATGACACCATTTTTTAAAATACTTTATTGCACAGCTCCGGGGGTCTTCTTCCGTCTTGGGGGGTCTTCTCGCCGGACTCCTCCGCTATCTTCTGCTCTTTTACTAGCTCTTTCACTAGCGGAGGAGCCCGGCTTTCTCCTTCGTCGCCGTCTGGGGGTCTTGTTCCGACTTCAGGGGTCTCTTCTGTTCTTCTTGCCGGGCCTCCGCTTTCTTCTTCCAGCTCTTTTACTAGCGGTGGCCTGGGCTTCTGTCGCCGTCGCTGTTGCCTCCTGCTTCTTGTTCTTCTTTCTTCTTCCGATGTTGACTCGTCGCTGTCTCCTCTTGGCTCAGAAGTGTTGCGCTGCCAGTTATATAGGGACAAGGGGCGGAGCCATCGGCTCATGTCACATGGGGACAGCGCCGAGTCAACATCGGAAGAAGAAAGAAGAACAAGAAGCAGAAGAAGCAGAAGGCGACGGTGACAGAAGCCTGGGCCACCGCTAGTAAAATAGCTGGAAGAAGAAAGCGGAGGCCCGGCAAGACCCCCAGATGGCAGCGGCGACGAAGGAGAAAGCCGGGCTCCTCCGCTAGTGAAAGAGCTAGTAAAAGAGCAGAAGATATCGGAGGAGTTCGGCGAGAAGACCCCCCAAGATGGAAGAAGACCCCCGGAGCTGTGCAATAAAGTATTTTAAAAAATTGTGTAGTTTTTTTTATTTACACTTTTTTCCTTAGGTGAATGGGTAGGGGTACATCGTACCCCATACTCATTCACATAGGGTGGTGGGCCGGTATCTGGGGGCCCCCTTATTAAAGGGGGCTCCCGGATTCCGATAAGCCCCCGCCCACAGGCCCCGACAACCAACGGCCAGGGTTGTCGGGAAGAGGCCCTTGTCCTCATCAACATGGGGACAAGATGCTTTGGGGTGAGGGGGCCGCAGGGCCCCCTTTCCCCAGGGCACCCCCCATGTTGAGGGCACGCGGGTTGAGGGCACGCAGCCTGGTACGGCTCAGGCCCCTTTCCTGACCGTCCGGAGTCACGTTCTAAATGAATGGACTTTCCTCCATGTGTGGGGAAGTCCGTTCATTTCAAAAGTCCCACGGACTTTGGCCAAAACTCCGGCAGACGAAAAGTCCGGGCGTGTGTGGGTAAGTCCACATGTTCGGAAAGTCCAGCGGACCTCCACTGGAAAATCCGGCGGGTTGTCCGCTGGACTAGATCCGGCGGACAATCCCGCCGGAAAGTCCGATCGTGTGTACGCCGCAGAACAGTGATGATACATACAGTTCTGTAACTGTTTTGTTAAAGGTGAAATCTACTTGGCACAAGAACATTACAATTAATGTACTAGAAGAAAAGCTTATCACTAATGTTAACATCTGTGTATGATGCTGTGCAGCTAAATTGCACTGTTAGTTGGCACAATTACATTTATTCTATATTACTGTGGGAGAAAAAGTCAGTTCTAGGAAACTAATTTCCCATTATGCCAAGAGAGACATCATCAGACATCCTGTGTAACCTTCAGACACATTTCTGTTCAGTTCAGTGTCTACAGTAGAGGACAGTGAAAAGACGTTGGGGTGGATTCTATTTGTTTTTTCTGTCTGCCTAAAAGGTCTGAGATTTGCTAAGTGATAGATTGTAAGTGCCCCATGGTCTTCACAAGCATGATTCTTGTGTTACAGTGACCATATAACATTGCTGCCATACATACTGCCATATCTTCAGTTACCTGTTCATCTGATCAGGACAAAGGGTGGTAGACTGTATTGCATATTCAAGGGAAGGCTGTTCAGCTTCATACAGAAGATGCTGTACATACATACAGATTTTTTCCAGCAGTATTTTCTGGATAAATTGTCTAGGAATAGACTTTTTTCAAGGTGGATCATCTTGTATCTTTTTACAGTGTAGTATTTTAAATAAGGTGCCCACATTTTCAAAATAAAGGACACCCTACTGACCACGTCCACGTTTATCCACATCCACAAAAACATGCCCTCATTTGTAGACACGCCCACAAAATGACACCACTATTTGCAACACTTCCTCAAATAATTGGTCAAAGACCTTTGGCACAAGATTTGTTATTATTATTACAGGTACTTGTATAGCGCAGTCAATTTACACAGCACTTTACATATCTATTGTACATTCACACCAGTCCCTGCCCCCAAGAAGCTTACAATCTAAAGTCTGAAACTCACACCCAGTTTAGACAGGAGCCAATAAACCTACCCGCATGTCTTTGGAGTGTGGGAGGAAACCCACGCAGGCACAGGGAAAACATCAAACTCCAGGCAGATAGTGCCGTGATTGGGATTTGAATCGATGACCCTAGTGCTGCTTTGCAGAAGTGCTAACCAATTAGCCACTGTGCTGCAGATATTTTAGGCTTATAGAAAGAATAAACAGATTTCAATTGAAAGGCACCAATATATGCATGCATAGTTAGGACACATGCCTAGACGATATTAAAGCAGATCTTCACTGCATCTGAGCACCACAAACCAAAAACACTATTTAATAGACATGTTTCGTAGCAATTTAAAATTCGTACGAATTTCCGTAAATTCGTACATTTGGGAGGATCTGAAATATGAATTTTGCTATGCTTCTGAATTTTGTACGAAGTTACAATGGAAATGTGACTGGTGTTTTGTTGACCAATCAGAGGTTTTCTTCTGCTGCTGAGTGAGGGTTGGGAAAATTTCCTTTTTAATATGGGAGTGGGAGACTGGGAGATTCAGAATCGGACAAAATAAGAATGTTCGTTAATTACGATTATTTGTTATGATGAAGTTAAAAACCCAGGAGGTCAGCACAGCACAGGGATGGTTGGAGCCCCTCAATGAGCACAGCACAGGGATGGTGGGAGCCCCTCATAATGATAAATTCATCATAACGAACATTCGTAATTGTTTACGAAAAGTTAACAAACCTAACGAAAATTTGTATTTCTTACGAATCCAAATTGAATTTCGGACACGAATTACGAAATACGAATTAATTTGAATACGGAACGGAACAAAACGAAACAAATTTATTGATGGTGCACATGTCTACTATTTAATTCATTTTTAATATTCTAAGAAAACATCCCCATCCATCTATATCTCCATGCTTTCTTTTTTTGAGAAAACACCCCCTAGCATTTCTGGCCATGTTCCATTCAGGGCCATGTTTACGGGTGCATTCAGGGACATGTACTTACACCTATACACATGTCACATGGGAGCAGCAGCCTTGCAGAGGCTTCATCCCAAATGACAGGTCTGGGACTGCCGCCACTGGGATGCACGCAGCACCTGTGCATCCCCCATACTGATAAACATGGCCCTGCATGGGACATGGATTAAAATGCCCCATGTGAACAAGACTTTAGTGTAGGAGTGAAAAAACTTTGTATTGTTTTCACAGATTGCATGTTCTCTGAGTGATTTGCTTCAATTATTTCCCCTATTTATAACATGCAGCAGCCACTGAAGAAAGTTGCCTATTATTTAAAATACTATAATATATACTGTACAGGAGAGTAGCCTAGGGTGACAACGCAGTTCCTCCATAGATACAGTACAGCGAGTGAACATTGTCCCTCTAGAACAGTAAGTGTGTTACTGGCAGGTTTGTTTAGATTAATTGGATTAAACCCTATTAACCCATGTATGTTGTACCAGTATTACTTATTTAAATAGGTGGGATGTCAGCAAGACGTTAGCATGGTAGTGGTCTAGTAGTCAAGGCAGGAATGAACAGGACATGCAACTTCAATAACAAGATAGGAAGTAGTTGTCAAAAAAGTTAAGTTACATCAAGTGTGATTTTCAGTAGTTCAGCTATAGTACTTGCCAAAAATGATTCTATTTTTTTTTGTTACATGAAAGATCTGCTTTTAATGCTTAGAGCACAGTATTATTTCATGGCATGCTTTCTTTAGAACTAAATTCATTATGGAAGTAGGGATTTGGGCTATGATAACCACTCTCCTATCTTCTTGGCAATCATTTCCTAAAATATCATTTTGATTGAAAAGTCTGGATACCGTCAAATATATTTTTAGATGAAAAATATTCTTAAAATGTCCTCTGATGGGGTATATAAATCAGGAATTAATACAACTTTAAAGAAATTGGCTGTGCCAGCATTCTGCTTCATATTAGCGGTTAGTTATCAATACTGGCCATCTCTTCAACAGATTAATGCTGACTTTCAAAATATCATAATATCCAACATGTAGATTAATGTATATGATGTGGTTGAAGCTCTCAGAAATAGCTTATCCATATGGGAAACCTGACTCTTGTGATATAAAGGATGTCAAAACTCCATCTTGGTTGGCCAAGTATGATGTGCACATGGGAAAGGCAGTAAAAGATAGTTACTATATATATATATATATATATATATATATATATATATATATATATAGTATCTTGCAAAAGTGAGTACACCCCCTCACATTTTTGTAAATATTTTATTATATCTTTTCTTGTGACAACACTGAAGAAATTACACTTTGCTACAATGTAAAGTAGTGAGTGTACAACTTTTATAACAGTGTAAATTTGCTGTCCCCTCAAAACAACTCAACACACAGCCATTACTGTCTAAACTGTTGGCAACAAAAGTGAGTACACCCCTAAGTGAAAATGTCCAAATTGGGTCCAAAGTGTCAATATTTTGTGTGGCCACCATTATTCTCCAGCACTGCCTTAACCCTCTTGGGCATGGAGTTCACCAGAGCTTCACAGGTTGCCACTGGAGTCCTCTTCCACTCCTCCATGATGACATCACGGAGCTTGTGGATATTAGAGACCTTGCGCTCCTCCACCTTCTGTTTGAGGATGCCCCACAGATGCTCAATATGGTTTTGTATTGCTTGGCCAGTCCATCACCTTTAACCTCAGCTTCTTTAGCAGGGCAGTGGTTATCTTGGAGGTGTGTTTGGGGTCGTTATTATGTTGAAATACTGCCCTGTGGCCCAGTCTCCGAAGGGAGGGGATCATGCTCGACTTCAGTATGTCACAGTACATGTCATGGTTCCCTCAATGAACTGTAGCTCCCCAGTGTCGGCAGCACTCATGCAGCCCCAGTCCATGACACTCCCACCACCATGCTTGACTGTAGGCAAGACACACTTGTCTTTGTACTCCTCACCTGGTTGCCACCACACACACTTGACACCATCTGAACCAAATAAGTTTATCTTGGTCTAATCAGCTCACAGAACATGATTCCAGTAATCCATGTGCTTAGTCTGCTTGACTTCAGCAAACTCTTTGCAGGTTTTCTTGTGCATCATCTTTAGAAGAGGCTTACTTCTGGGATGACATGCCATGCAGACCAAGTTGATGGTCTGAGCACTGACAGGCTACACCCCACCCCTTCAACCTCTGCACTTATATGTCTTTTCCCAAAGACCACCCCTGCATATGACACTGAGCATGTGCACTCAACTTCTTTGGTCGACCATGGCGAGGCCTGTTCTGAGTGGAACCTGCCCTGTTAAACCGCTGTATGGTCTTGGCCATCGTGCTGCAGCTCAGTTTCAGGGTCTTGGAAATCTTTTTATAGGCTAGACCATCTTTATGTAGAGCAACAATTTTTTTTTTTCAGATCCTCAGAGAGTTCTTTGCCATGCCATGTTGAACTTCCAGTGACCAGTATGAGAGAGTGAGAGTGATAACACCAAATTTAACACACCTGCTCCCCATTCACACCTGAGACCTTGTAACACTAACGAGTCACATGACACCGGGAAAGGAAAATGGCTAATTGGGCCCAATTTGGACATTTTCACTTAGGGGTGTACTCACTTTTGTTGCCAGCGGTTTAGACATTAATGATTGTGTGTTGGGTTATTTTGAGGAGGCAGCAAGTGTACACTGTTATACAAGCTGTACACTCACTACTTTACATTGTAGAAAAGTGTAATTTCTTCAGTGTTGTCACATGAAAAGATACAATAAAATATTTACAAAAATGTGAGGGGTGTACTCATGTAGCACCCTGGTGTTTATGCAGGGTTGCTCCTAAATTTAACTGCCAGGTATAGCTACCTTGGCCTATTGTTATGGATCAATTGATTTCACTCTAAGTCTTTAATTGCTGCACTTCTCTCTTTTGCTGTTTGGTGGGCGGGTACTTGGTGGCAGTAGATACGAGAAGGGCAATGCAAGGTCAGATTATGGGTATATGGGGTATCCCAGCCAATAGGCAGGGTTTTTTTTAAAATCCCTTGGCCTGCTGGGAGAACCTATATATTTGGGTGGAGTCAGGTGATCAGTGTTCTTTGGGATTGTGGCTTGTAGTCCAACCAGAAGAGCTGGTTCTGCCAGCCGGAGAAACTGTCATGGTCGGAGGTAGAGGGGAAGCTGTCGCCAGTAAGGGACCATCAGCCCTATTACCAGGGGCAACAGGGAGTAACTGAAGCAAGTACCGGAGCAGCATTCTCACCAACTGGGGACGGTGAAGAATTGGAAAACTTCAGTGGGTATCAAGCCAGGGACCCAGCCAGCAGAGGACGCTTGGAGAGCAGTCTTGTGTGTCAAGCCAGGGACCAAGCGGGCCAGTGGGGTGAAGCTTGAGAGGTATCTTGAGTGCCAAGCTAGGGACCCAGCAGAGAAACGGGGGATGATGCTTGAGATACCAACGTGAAGATTGGAGGAGCTCAAGGGATTCAGTGGCAGTGAATCATCTAGTCTAGTGAGAGATTGGGGGATCAGTGGGCTGAAGAACTATAAGGAGTGATTGCAGTGGAAGTGAAAGAAATGTTACACTTTGTGTTAGGAACTGTTAAAGACTGTTGCCATAGGAGACAGCATTCCTCCATGCAGATGCGGCGTCTGTCTGGATGCCTTTCCCTGCATGGCTGTCCTCCTGTTGAAGTCTCTGAGTCTGCCAATTGAACTTGCAACTACCGAAGGGTGTCCTGGCCCTAAACCTCTCTCCCCCCAAAAAAGTTTGTTAAGAGAAATAAACTTTATTTTGCATTCAAGAAGTGTCTGGCGCCCAGTAACTTTAACTACTCTGCACCCACCATGCCTCACAAGCCACCATATACAGAAGGATGTCAGATGTCTTTGGCCCCTGGAGGTTGTCATTAGATGGAAGGAGGCCTGGGACCTTGCTGCACTCACTTTTGTGAGACACTGTATATATCTATATATGTGCATTGCTACAAATAAAAATATTGAATTGAGTATTGTTAAAAACACTACCAGTGTCACCACTGCCGAAAGAACCAGTATAAGGCCTTCTTCACACAGGTAATTGCATGCACACACTAGATTCCAGCAGCAAGAATCAGCGATTTTAGGGGGCAGGTGAACAGAGAAGTTAATTGGTAGGGGAAAATAAGAAATTCTTGGGGGGGCATTGGCACAGTGGGGGCATTGGCACAGTGTGAAAGTCTCTTTTGTTTTTGCCGATGAAACTTTACTCCCAATGTCCTCCACTGTCCTTGTGAGTGTGTCTATGGGAATGTTTGACCATTCTTCCAGAAGCACATTTGTAAGGTCAGGCACTGAGGTTGGACGAGAAGGCCTGGCTCGCAGTCTCCGCTTTAATTCATCCCAAAGGTGTTCTACCGGGTCGAGGTCAAGACTCTGTGCTGGCCAGTCAAGTTCCTCCACCCCAAACTCATATATATTCATGACTTTATGGACCTTGCTTTGTGAAGTAGTCCAAATCATTTGGTGGAGGGGGGATTATGGTGTAAGGCTTTTTTTCAGGGGTTGGGCTTGGCCCCTTAGTTCCAGTGAAGGGAACTCTTAAGGAATCAACATACCAAGACATTTTGGCAAATGTCATGCTCCCAACTTTGTGGGAACAGTTTGGGGATGACCGCTTCCTGTTCAAACAAGACTGCACACCAGTGCACAAAGCAAGGTCCATAAAGACATGATGAACAAGTTTTAGGTGGAGGAACTTGACTGGCCTGCACAGAGTCCTGATTCTCAACCCAATTGAACACATTTGGGATGAATTAGAGCGGAGACTTCGAGACAGGTATTTCCGTCCACATCAGTGCCTGACCTCACAAATGCTCTTCTGGAATGGTCAAACATTCCCATAGACACACTCCTAAACCTTGTGTACAGCCTTCCCAAAAGAGTTGAAGCTGTTATAGCTGCAATGGGTAGGCCAACTCAATATTGACCTTTACAAACTAAGACAGGGATGCCATTAAAGTTCATGTGTATGTAAAGGCAGGTGTCCTAATACTTTTGCCAATATAGTGTATCTTACCCTAAGATAAAATATTTGCAATTTTTGCCCTTTTAACCACTTGAGAATCTAAGGCATATTCTATGTCCTGCTCCTCCCCCAATGACCCTTATTACCACTATTATCAGCAATTACTAGCTGTCAAATGAAATCCAGGATTTTGTTGAACATAAGATATACACCTGTGCTCTATGGTAAATAATTAATACCCAGCTGCTGCTTACACTGTAGATGTACACCTAAAAAAAACCAACTATAACAAATCTTATATAAAAGTGAAATGCTCACTAATGAATAAAGCTACAAATCTTCAACAATACTCCCTAATGTCACCTTTTGCATAAAAACATATAAACATACACATATATGAACCTTAACCTAATAGACATATAGGCAGCCCCAGAGTTAAAAACATCCTACTTACATACGAATCATACTTACAAACAGAGGGAGACAACAGGAAGTGAGAGGAAATCTACCCCTAGGAAAGGAAATTTAAGAGTTATTATGGGAAAAAGGTGAATTAATTGAAGCTTTATCACCAATCCTTGTTTCCACCAAATCCAATTCAAAATCCAATTGTCTTAGGGACAGAAAGTGAGGTGAGATCTTCTGAACAGGGGCACAGACAGTAAAACAAACATTACAGAGGTATTAACCCTTCCCTATGCTATCCAAAAATGTAAAAACTTTGGCTGGAGTTACACACAAAAAATGGACCAGTTCCAACTTACATGCAAATTCAACTTAAGAACAAACCTACAGTCCCTTTCTTGTTTGGAAACCAGGGACTGCCTGTAATGTGTAAGTGTGTTATAAGGTGTCAAAACATAAAACATTGATCAAAATATACAGTATGTTGGTCCATGTTTTATATTAAAGCTAGGACTTGCACCAGCAGGAATGGCTGTCAAAATGTAAGTGTCATTGAGCAATATAGTATGATAATGTAGTGTTACATTGTATTTACTATTTCATTTATATGTGGATCGAAGGGATGACCTCAGAGAAAAGCAACATTAGTAAACATACAAATATTAAAAAAAAATATTTCTTCTTTACACCTTTGTCAGAAACCATGAAAGCAGACCGAGACAGAAGTTTACTTGAATCACACTTGTTTAATAATAAAAGTAAAAAGAACAAACGTAGTCAAAACATAGCCAAATTTCACTCGCTCGTCCCCACCCCTTTACGGCCTGGCCGAGCTGTGTGCTCGGATAAGGGTCTGATATGGATTTGGGGGGGACCCCCACGCTGTTTTTTCAGCATAGGAATTCCCCTTTAAATCCATACCAGGTGACGAGGTTAGCGAGGTGTCAATCTCGCTGATCGAGACGGCGGCATTGGCTTCCTTCGCTAGTTCTGTCTACCTGGAGTCACGTTCTAAATAAAGGGACTTTACTCCGTGTAAAAGTCAGACGGACCTCCGCCAAAACTCCGGCGGATTGTCCGCCGGAAAAGTCCGGGTGTGTGTGGGCATTTCCGCATGTACGGAAAGTCCGGCGGACCTCCGCTGGAAAGTCCAGCGGATTGTCCGCCAGACTAAGTCCAATGGATAGTCCGGCCGAAAAGTCCGATCGCGCGTACGTGGCATAAGTTAACTCATCCATCCATATGCATCCATCTAATCTAAGAATTGGTAAGCTGCGATGTAATAAATGTTTCCTTTCGGGTTTAAAACTGCTTTAGGTTATGACAAAGTTATCAAGGAAAAAACAGACTGGAGAAATGTAAAATTGCTAATGTGCCCACGGTGGCTTCTTGGGATACCATGGTCAATGCAGTACTCCCCATGTATAGGTTGACATATGCTAACAGAGGATGCCCTCAGAAATTTGACCGAATCTGGTCGCCCTGGATTGAGCAATTCTAGATCTCTTTGCTGCCTCTATGTGGCGATCTCTTTCTTGGAAACGAAAGTGGCACTGGGAGGGCTGCAGCCCCCCCCCCCCCACCTCTGGGTAAATGTATATGTTCATGTTGCTATGATGTACATGCCTACCTGACTATATTTCTACTGTTGTTTACACGTTATGTGCCCGCTGCTTTACGATGTGACGTACATATTGTAATATACTACCTGACTGTATATTATTTTGTAACAATTTTTCAATAAAAACCAAGCTGGTTGTTAAAAAAAAAAAAAAATTGCTTATGTGAGTGACGTGTGCAGGTATTTACTGTGTTTGATATCTCTGTTATTTACTACTTGTAGCTGAGTTGAGTTTTCCTCTGTTGAAGGGCAACATTGACAGTTATAAACATTGCAGAATTTGCAGAATTCATTGTACTGGGCACAAGTGACCGAGACCACAAGTGGTCATTTTAAAACATATTATGCAGACATTGTGAACTGTTATCACCATCAGAAAATCCACGTGAGAAATGTCATGCAACCATTGCTAGAAAACATGCACATGGTAGACAGGAAGTGGCTGCCAAGAAATTTTGGGACATCAGCAATAATGAGATACAACAAAGGATAAAAAGAGGTAAAAACAAGAATTTTACTAAAAATAAAGCTGTCATTTGTTTATAATATACTGTGCTTCAACAAAACAATCTTCATTCACTTATGGTTTATATTCACTTTAAATGTTAAATCTACTGTACATGGTGATTTGGTTTCACTTTGACAAATTTACTTTCAGCTGTTGTTGTTTTTTTTTTTCTGCTAGACTACTATATACATGTAAACAAAACAGCACTAAAATAATAGCAAGTATGGAATTTCTTCTAGATGAATATATAGCATAACCTTGTGGTTAGGTTATTATACTTTTTGTGATTTAACTGAGGGATGAATTTGTCACAATGACAAAGTTTCAATACGTATATGGAACTGATACCTAAAATGTTCAGTCTTGCTGAGCCACTAATGGAAATCCCAGATTTAGTGAATTATTAAATGCCTCTGGGACCAACCTCTATTGATCCTGAGAACAGAATATAGTACACTTGTTGCTAGCCAGGAAAATAGGGCTGTTATTGGGAAAAGGACACAGAAGGATAATTATCTATGTGCTTATGCATTTAGTTATTTGCTTTGATGCTTTTTTTTCTGCAAGGTCCTTGATTTTTATTAAAATGTATTAATATTTTTATTAAAAATCCCCTTGATTTTTTTTTTACACTTATTTATTAATTTTAATGTACTTTTTTGATTTCTTGATTTTTTTTTTACACTTATTTATTAATTTTAATGTACTTTTTTGATTTCTTGATTTTTTTTTTTTTCAATGTAGTTTTATTTATCATTTCAACCCTTAATAGTTTAATGCTATTTTCTCTTCCAATAATTATTATTCTAATTTTCAGTAAAGGTGTAGAAATCAACAGGTACATTGACAGCAAATAGTGTACATGTAATGCATATCAGTTTACAACAATTCTCAACATGGAGAAACTACATATTTTCAATAAGATCTATTTTCTTCACATAAATTATGAGGAAACCAGAATGGTATACAATGAAGATATGTCCGCTCAGGCCCAGTCATGTCCCATCTCTACAAATTAAGACCATGTGGCAGAGAGGAGAAGTGGGGATGATGCTGCGGTGTTGTGAAGGTTAATCAACTATTCCACTAATGCTCAGTGAGTGGGGGACTGAATGGGACAAACAGCACCCCCTGTCATCTTCAGCCCGCATTACATCCCAGTACTGCACAGTTAATTGCTATTTTCATCTGATTGAGTAAAGTAAAATAAATTTCTCCTAACAGAACTTTAATTTGTTTGTTAAAAAATACATTTAAAAAAAAAAGATTAGAACTTTAATTAAAACAAAAATGTATATTTGGGACATAAATCATTTTAAGCTATAGTATACTAGAATGTGTGTTGGCACAGAGAGAATTTCTCTGTACGCTATCCTTAACTCATTCAGGCCTTGACACAGCAGGATGCAAGAAAATGTATAGTCTTTTAAAAATATTTTAAGTACATGATCAGCTCAAAAACAAGTAATTTAGAACCTTTGTCAGGGTTTTTTTTTTTTCTATCTATGTACCACACTTTCTGTCCAGGTGACACTTTTTCACATGCCCCATCTTGTAGTGGAGAAGCAGAACCAAAAAAAGAAACAAAACAATAATTTGTTAGCCTTTCCCATTCTACCATATAAGTGTACACATTAGTTCATTAGTTCTAAATGCTGCTAGTTTTGCACTTTATGCACCAAGAACACAAGTAAATTGCATAACTCACCTGGGTGTTCATAATTTGCCATTGGCTCCCACTGCTGTCAATCACAACCAGTGAGCTAATGAGGAGAGAGCGGGGGCGGGCCTCGGAAGCGAGCAGGCATCAGTGCCCCCATTGCAAGCGGCTTGCTATTGGGGGCACTGGACTAGGGGGAGGAGCCAGGAGCGCCGAAGGGGACCTAAGAAGAAGAGCATTGGGGTTGCTCTGTGCAAAACCATTGCACAGAGCAGGTAAGCATACCATGTTTGTTATTATTTTTTTTTTTTACTATGCATTTAATATCACTTTAATTTAACTTTTCAGAAAAGAACACCAGATTGCATACACAAATGTGCATGTAAGTGTTCACAGAATTGCATATACCTCAGATGTCAGTGAAGGTTGAGGTCACTGTTGAGTGTCTGCAACCATTGTCTACTACCCAATGATTACTGTTGGTGAACAGTAAGTTTACCAACATATCTGGGGACTTCTTATCTTGACAAGAAAATGAACTGAATCCTTAAAAGAGAAGTAAAGCCAAAGCTTGTTTGGCTTTAATTCTCCTGTGGATCACAGGAGTGCAGGTTGTTCTGCACTCCTGTGACCGTTTTACTGAAGTCCACTGTCTGCTGATGTCACAGGGCCAGTCCAGGCTCAGGCAAGATCGAGGGGGGGGCAGAGAGCTGCTGACTGACAGTCACCAGATCTCTGTGGTGTTTGATTGCTCAGTTCTCAGTGTTAGAGGCGCCGGGGGACAGATGCAGCATTGGGCCGATGTGGCAGCATCCACCTAGGTAAGTGTGATTATTAAAAAAAAAAAAAGAAAACCCAATACTTCTCTTTTAAAATCTTAACTTTTTCTATTAAAAAAAAACACAAAATGTGACTTTGCAAAATAAAAAAAGATTAAACTGGGTTCACCTTAGATCAGTGGTTCTCAACCTCAGTCCTCAAGTACCCCAACAGGCCCTGTTTTGAGAATTTCTCTTAGATAAAATAGCTGTCCAAAATACCAAGCCATTGACTCTGATTTAAAGCACCTGTACAAGATAAGGGAAAACCTGCAAACATGGCCTACTGGGGGTACTTGAGGACTGAGGTTGTGATCAACTGTCTTAGATGACCATTTGAGTGCAAGGTAACAAAAAAGCAGGATTTTTGCTTGCACATTATGAAATGATTGGGGTGAAAATAATGGCAATGCTGCAAGGTGGTTTTATATTACAATTTTTTTTTTACTTGTACAATTTTTGGTTGATACTGATAGGCATGTGGCATTTTTTAATCTTGCTAATGTAAAACAGTTTCACCTTAAGGGAAGAAAGCAATCTCTGTGTTAGTAAGTCAACCTCAGAGAGTGAGATCCACAGCATGTCTCAAAAAAGTTGTAAAAATGAGGCACCCATCTTATTTGTTCACATGGTTTGCAGTTATTGTAAAAGTTTTGGATGAAGCAAGCCCTTCTATCATTTACATAACTAAAGGTTTTATTTTATCAAAAAGTCTGTCGTCAAATACAAACATGCTGTCAGTTCCAGAATCAATGTAAACCATGTTATGAAAATAATGTAGCTCTCTGCTAGATACAAGAGTTGGTGTTATATTAAGAAACCAGCCATGTCTAAAATAGTTACAAGTCTGCAGAGTATTGCAGATGGGGAAATGTTGAGTGCTTATAACAGGAAACAATCAACATATTTGGCAGAATAAAACAAATAATACAAATGTACCAGTAGCTAATGATGTCAAGGTTAGAATTTCAAGTGGCTAAAGCTAAACTCCAGGCATATATAACAAAACAGAAGTGAATGCAGTTATATATTAATTTAAAAATAAATATGAAATGCCATTGTTTATGCTACTATTGTAAGTACTGTATAAAAACCTTCAGTAGATGTTTAAAGTGATTGTAAACCTTGATTTATTTTTCATAAATAACAAACATATTATACCTACCTGCTCTGTGCAATGGTTTTGTTGCCTCAATCCTCCTCTTCTCAGGTCCCCTCCAGGGATCTTGGCTCTTCCCCCACCGAGTGCCCACCATAGCAAGCTCCCTGCCGAGCCAACTCTGTCTGTCCATTGACACACAGAGCGCAGCTCGGCCCAGCCCCCACTCCATCCTAATTGGCTGTGATTGACAGCAGTGGGAGCTGAGAAAGTTGCTGCTTTCATGCACAACACAGGGTCAATCAGCTCCAGGTAAGTATAGAGGGGGGGGGGGGCTGCACTATGCATTAAGGTACCACTTTAAGATTAGAGTTGAGCCAAACACCCCCCAGTTTAGTTCACGCCAAAACTCTCGAACATTGCAAATGTTCGGACCCAAACCTGCAAAACCCTATTAAAGTCTATGGGACCCACACATAAACAATCAAAAGTGCCCCCTTTGAAGGCTTATATGCAAGTTATTGGCCATAAAAAGGGCATGTTTCAATGCAAAACATTATTTTTAAAAAGATCGTTTTTAAAGGAGCAGTGATTTTAATAAAGCTTAAAGTGAAACAATGAAAATGAAAAATTCCTTTAACCACTTGCCGACCGGCGCACGACGATATACGTCGACAGAATGGCACGTACAGGCAGGAGGGCGTATATATACGTCCCTCCTTTAGCCTGTCCGTGCCATCGGGAGCGTGCCGGGAGCGGCGCGCTCCCGCGCCGGTCGGGCCCCCTGTGAGTCCGGCCGCGGTCCCCGCGGACTCGATCGCCGCGGGGACTCCCGCGATCGTCTCACGGAGCGGCTGAACGGGGAGATGCCGAGATAAACAGCATCTCCCTGTTCTGCCTAGCAACTAGTGACGCCGATCTCTGCTCCCTGTGATTGGAGCAGAGATCAGCATTCACTAGCTGACAGCCACGCCCCCCCACAGTAAAAAACACACCCCTAGGACTACTTAACCCCTACACTGCCACCTTGTGGTTAACCCCTAAACTGCCAGTGTCATTTATACAGAAATCAATGCATTTAAATGCATTAATTGCTGTAAAAATGACAATGGTCCCAAAAATGTGTCAAAAATGTCCGATGTGTCTGCCATAATGTCGCAGTCACAAAAAAAATCGCAGATCTCCGCCATTAATAATAAAAAAAAATTATTAATAAAAATGCTATAAAACTATCCCCTATCTTGTAAACACTATAACTTCTGCGCAAACCGATCAATAATCGCTTATTGCGATTTTTTTTTTTACCAAAAATATGTAGAAGAATACGTATCGGCCTAAACTGAGGAAAAAAAATGTTTTTTTATATATTTTTTGGGGATATTTATTATAGCAAAAAATAAAAAATAATGCATTTTTTTCAAAATTGTCGCTCTATTTTTTGTTTATAGCGCAAAAAATAAAAACCGCAGGGGCGATCAAATACCACCAAAAGAAAGCTCTATTTGTGGGAAAAAAAGGACGTCAATTTTGTTTGGGAGCCACGTCGCACGACCGCCCAATTGTCAGTTAAAGCGACGCAGTGCCGAATCACAAAAAGGGGCCTGGTCCTTTGGCTGCAAATTGGTCCGGTCTGAAAGTGGTTAAATATAGTCCCTAGGGGGTCCCCCAATCTCCTGTAAAGTGGGCATCTGTACCATGTATAGAACCTGCTGCAGCAAAACTGACATATATAAAGTAAACGAAAATGACATTAAATTGATTTCCCTGCAGGTTTTTTTATTTTGTAAGCAATGGTTTGGGGAGATAGTCTGTATGATGAGGCCACAATTTAGTGCACTCGGAACAAGATTTAGAGATTGTTTTGGATCTATTTGGCAGACTTTGGATGGAAATAAAAAAGTTTTGCACAACAGTGAGAAAGCCTTATGTGAAGAAGTCAAATTATAGTACACTCAGGCCTAAGTTCATGGAGGAACATGACTGCCAAATTGCTGTTTACCAGTTTTATTCCCTCTCTGTAGGCTCATGTTACTCCCTTCCTCAACCTCATAACCAACATCAGAATCAAATAATGTCTGTGCATTGTCAAGAAGCAAGTGGCTGAGGCTGTGTTCAAAAAAATTCAGCTGACATCTCCATGCATGATGATAGGGCTATGACAGGAGTAGCTGTGGACAATGAGGCAGAATAGGCTGCTCTGGCAGCTGCGGTGGACTGCGCACTAGTCTCAGCTTGAGTGATAGAAGATGTGGAAGGTTTAGTAAGCCAGTCCACCACCTCCTCTGCATGCTGTGGCTGTATAGTACGGGCAACGTCACTAAACATAGAAAAATGTGCCCTGCCTGAGGACAGACCACTTCCACCTTTGGACACATAAGCTTCTGGCCCCCTTATAGTGACATGGGAGCATCTGCCTCTGCTTGTTGGCCTCCCAGACATGATGGGGGAGGGCTTATTACTCAAATTTAATAGATACTGGGAAATGTGTAATTGGGTGCACTTTATTCAATGAAAAGTGGTGTTTGGTGCACTTTAAATTGAGGGTGGCACTGACAGAAATGTAAAAACTATAAAAAAAATGTTTTTTTAAAACAGTGGAAACAACAGTGTCGCAGTCAGAAAAACTATGGTTGACACTTTAAAAAAGGGGGCGTGCACGGGACAAACCCCCCCCCCCAAAAAAACGCAGCAACCAAAAAAAGGGGTATACACTACACTAACACTACACTAACACTACACTATACTCACACGCTGTACTGACACTACACTGTCACACTATACTCACACAATACCTACACTATACTAACACTACGCTACACTGCACTGACACACTACACTGACACTACCCTACACTCACACTATACTCACACTATACTTAGACTACACTAACACTACACTGCCACACTACACTGAGTCATCTGAGTCACGGTAACACACTAACTAGCTAGTAGCTCCACTCCAATCAGTGGTGGCTGGTGTTTTTTTGGGGAGGGGGGCGGCAAAGAACCACCCACTCTCATTTTATAGTGTGGGGTAGGACTATGAGCACTAAGCAACGATTGGACAAAATCATCATAACTTTGTCCAATTATGGCTCTGACTGTGCTCTGTGCCCTGATTGGGCAAAGCCTTGCCCCTGACCGGCGGTCAGGTGCATTGCTTCACCCAATTAGGGCCCTATAATGCACTGTGCAGCACACAGTGTGTGGGGCGCTCGGCAGGCAAACATCCCGCCACGTTACCTGTAAATTCAGTTGTCCTTTGAACAGGGGAACAGGGCGATGTTCGGGCCAAACTTTTGCTTGGATCAAACTGTTCACCCAAATCTATTCAAGATGCGCTAAAGAGATAGCTTCTTGTGACTGTTCTAGAGCTGTCAAAAATGGGGGCAGGGTAGGAGTCTATAGAACTCTGTAAGCGAAACATTTATTACATAGAAAAGGACTTCCAGAGCACTTTGAAGATCCGCCCCACTGCACTCCACTCTCCTCCCCTGCCATCACCTTAGTAACAAATAGAGGTTCTCAGTAGGCAGGGGAACAAAACTAAGAAAAACGTAGTTAGCTGGCTGGCTGAGGAAGGAGGCAGGCCTTGTCTCCAAAACACATTCTAACTGGTTGTTCCTCCACAAGGTTGGACAGGTCGTCCTTCGGCTCTTGACAGCTCCCTCCCAAGCATCCTCTGACATCCTTCCATTGGAGTCACCGCAGCGGCACAGATTACAAGCCCAGCCATTGGCTGTTGTTTTGAGATCTCTCTGGTTACACACAACTGTACACCTGACATCTTTGTGATTGGAACCTTTTATGTGAATTTTTTACTTGTTCATAATAAACTGTGCTACACCAAGTGGTTGCCTGGTGCCATTTCCCCTCTTCCCCTCAGCCATGTCTGTAGAAGTTATCCTTGTATTTGAAATACTGTAGATGTCAATGATTCAAAGATCCAGCAAAGAACATACCTGGCCTAGCTTGAGTCCTTTTCGTACTATTTCTCTACCATGTCTTGTAGTATAAATTTGTGTGAAAGGTGGAGTAGCTCTTTAAATTCTCTGGAATATAAATCTGTGCTTTTCCATATAAGGACAACAAGGCTTTCTATGTTCATGTAAACAGCACACAATGACCTTTTCTGTTATTGTTGGATTTCATATTAATCTTTGTGCTGCATCTGCCTTTGTTGGTCACCATTACAGAACATCATGACCTTGGCATATACAAATTCAAAGCATACTTTCTGAGAAGTCAATATCATAATTTTTATTATATTGCAATTAAACTAATGAAACATTTTAACATGATAGTATGTGTTTTTTGTGAACCCACAAGCTGGTTATGAGTAAAGTTTGCTCCTTGACAAATTACAGTAAATAAAACATCTAAAGATGTTTACATTCTAGCTACTTTGGCTTACCTTTAAGTTGTCTGGTTTGTATGTAAGTTGATAAGCAACTCAACATGATTTGTGCTTTTAGAAGCACGGTCAAATCTATGTATAAAACAAAAATGCTAATTTTTTTTAACATTTTAATTACAGGTACTTATATAGTGTTTTCCATTTACGCAGCACTTTACATATATATTATACATTCACATCAGTCCGTGCCCTTTAAGGAGCTTACAATCTAGGGTCCCTAACTAGCATTCATACATACACATACTTGGGCCTGTTAACCTACCAGCATGTCTTTGGAGCACAGGAGGAAACCCACACAGAGACAGGGAGAACATTCAAAATTGAGGCAGTTAGTTTTGTGGCTGACCTGATTCAAACCGGTGACTCTAGTGCTGCTAGGTTGAAGTGCTAAAAACGTAGCCACTGTGCTGCCCTACTCAACATATTCAACATGTAGTCAAATCCTGAAATCTAGGGCTCTTTATTTTCTCTCAGTGGTTTACATGGCTCCTGTTTACTTGGTTGTTTGTCATCCTTCATAAAGTGTAAACTTAAAGTCCCCCCCTGGGTAGCAGGAATGTCTTATACTGCTGGTACCACATGCAGCCCACCGGCTCTCTGTGTGCAGCCCACCATGTCTTGGGCTTTTTCTGCCACCAGTTGCGTACCTCTGGGTGCCAGGCACTGAAATTCTTTCTGCATTCGGACACCCGATACTGAAATGAATGCAGTAGTGTCAGGCAGAGTGATCTCTGTCTGAAAAAAATCAAGTATAGACCCGGCCTAAACTAAAGAGCTGCACTTTTGCATTCTTTTATATTGAATAAACTTTATTGCACACCAAGCAAATTCACAGTCATTGCACATCTCTCTCCACAAGATCCTCTCTCCTACCTCTGTAGTCCAGGCTTCATTGGGAATAGAGAGAGCAACATGGAAGCATCTGATCAGGTAAGTAATGGAGGAGGGGTTAAAACACGGAATTCTAGTGAGAGATTAAAAAAAATAAACACTGTGGCTGACAAATAATGAGAAGTTAAGTAGCACTACATTGACCATCAATATTGGGGATTAATTGTATTTTCAATGACACCAGTGCTGAAGGTATTATTGCAGTCAATAAAACCAATTCTGGGGGTTGTTATTGTGGTCACTGACACCAATGCTGGGGGTATTTTTAGAACCACTGACACTAATGCTGGAGGTTATTATTGCAGTCACTGACACCAATGCTACTGACTTTTATTCAATCCACCGACACCAATGCCGGGGACCATTATTGTGGTCACTGAAACCAATTGTGTTTTTTTTTGTGTCCAAGAGCACCAATGCTGGTGGTCTTTGACATCAATGATAATTCCAACTTCCTCCTAAGTGTATATTGTACCAAAGTTGTATATATTTGCACATAAAGCCACACTGCTGCATCAAGGTATCTCTGTAAAGTGTGGTACCTAACTGAATACTAAGTTCTTAACTATAGGATATAGACTTAAATGCATTAGTTAAAGAGGAGTCCGGAAAATTTTTTTTTTTTTAAAGTCAGCAGCTAAAAAATACTGCAACTGCTGACTTTTAAAATAATGACACTCACCTGTCACAGGGTCCAGCGATGTCGGCACCGGAGGCCGAACCGTCCCTCGGTCTTCGGATGCTGCCGCCGCCTTGTGGCTTCACTTCCTGGTTCCCTATTGCGCATGCGCGAGTCGCGCAATGCAATAGGAATGCTCCGCGCTGTCTCTGGGACCCGTGTATGTCCCAGCAGACAGCGCAGCGGGACAGGAAGTTGGTGCAAATACCTGTCTTAGACAGGTATTTGCACCCCCCTCCCCCTGAAAGGTGCCAAATGTGACACCGGAGGGGGGAGGGTTCCCAAGAGTGGAAGTTCCACTTTAGGGTGCAACCCCGCTTTAAGAACATGCTTACACTTCCCGCTTAGGGGTACAGCAAGACACCAGAAGCCCAGCTTTGTTTAAGCTGCTGAAGACCCCTGGTGCATTTCTGCAAAAAAGGGGGAAAGATTCAGCTAACATAGGAAGTGATAGGACATATTTAAAACAGGAACACATACAAAATGACATTTTTAGGAGAGGGGAAGAGTTTACTGTCTGTGCCCTCCTCTCTAGCAATTTCAGAGCTTTAGAGGACCAGCAGATTAAGCTGAATGAGCTTCGGATCAGCTTTTCTGCACTGGCTGAAGCAGAGGCATAATATATAATATAGACTGTATTCAAAATAATGAAAATATATCTTACACATATACCTGCATGCAACATACAGATAGGAAGCCCATACACTGTATACATAAATGCCATTTACACTACCCATATTAGGTATTTGAATGAATGCCAGAGGAAAAAGAAAATATTAGGGCCATTATCCTTGTTGTTTAGTTTTAATTTTATGAACTATAAAGCTTTTTAGATATGTCTCCTGGTTACAAATTAAGGTATCTTTTTTTTTTTTTTTTTTTTACAGTTTACCCGTGAATCTATTTCGGATGTCTGTAATCTATTAAGCTAAAACAATCTCACCTTTTTTATTTAATGGAGATTCTGATAATCATTTTTTATGTGCACTACAAATAATGGAAGTATTCCAACATTTACACAAGATGATGTACAAAATAAATAATACCATCTAATAATTTAATGCCTTCTGTTTTTAGAAAATATGTACATTGAGGTGCCTTTTGCAAGTTTCAAGTCCATAATATATTCTAATTCTGCATGTGAAAATCCAATAAAAAAATGGTTGGCAAAAGAGTTAAGTCAACAATAATTTATTACGCTTTAAAAGTTGCCAATCAATTTTCATTATTTTGAACCAGGTACCTTGTGTGTCTGGCTGTCATTGTAAAAAAAAAAAAATTCAAAGATTTATAATTCAACTATGTGATAAAAAAATGTTTTATAGAAACACGCAGTAAAAAATATATCACATATAGATTTTAAGAACTATTCAAAATATTATGCATTGCAATAATGTTTGCGTATTGCTATTAATTTACAAGGTCAGTGAACAGAAAGAGTGGTGAGTAAGGCATCTTCAGGGAGAGCATCAGCAATCTGTCCAGCTTGATCTGGCTGGGTTGCTGTCATCTATGGGCTCATCAACCTGTTGATCTTGTCAGAAATTTAGAGCTGTTCTATGTCCTCTGCACAGTTCCTGTGTTATTTTGAAGAGTCTGCTAAACCCTCCTAGTTGTTATGTTGGAATACAGAATAATTCATGTTGGAGAGATCTGAGAGTGGCAGTGGCTGAGTAGTTTAGCAAAAGACACTGGGCGATGCTGACAATACACTATATATTCTAATTCCTTTTTACTGCTGCAGTGATCTGACTTCCTATTAGGGTAGCTATGTTCTCCATGGTACCTCTGTATATAGGAACATAACCACCCTCTCCTGCTGGCTCCTGAGATGGGCTATTGACTATAGGATTTGTAGTTGTTTGAAGATACTCCGCCATAGTTCTTTGCCATGAGGTGCCATGTTGAACTTCCAGTGACAACTATGAGAGAGTGAGAGCGATAACACCAAATTTAACACACCTGCTCCCCATTCACACCTGAGATCTTGTAACACTAACGAGTCACATGACACCGGGGAGGGAAAATGGCTAATTGGGCCCAATTTGGACATTTTCACTTAGGAGTGTACTCACTTTTGTTGAAAGTGGTTTAGACATTAATGGCTGTGTGTTGAGTTATTTTGAGGGGGCAGCAAATTTACACTGTTATACAAGCTGTACACTCACTACTTTACATTGTAGCAAAGTGCCATTTCTTCAGTGTTGTCACATGAAAAGATAGAATAAAATATTTACAAAAATATGAGGGGTGTACTCACTTTTGTGAGATACTGTATGTTAAGTAGTAAGCTCATTCAAAATCATAAATGACACACTTAGCTTAATCTATGTGAGTCAAGACACGCATAGGTTGGCTCTCAGCTAGCTAACCTGAATAATTTTCAGAGTTCCACATAACAGGCAATGCTAATAATTTGTACACCATTGCTCTGCAATGTATATGTGATTGTGTGTGCTTTCCCAGAGCTTGCTCTATAACCATGGCTGACAAATATTCCACTCGTAAAACTGTGCAAATCTTGGTTGTTTGTTAAAAAAACTTAGTGATTTGGTTGATCTGCTCTTGCTGACAGGTTGCCAGGAAACATTTGCACATTTTTCACCAATTAATTTCTGTTTTTTACCTTTTAACATTTTTTCTGGTTAAAAAAAAAATATGTGGCCCTCAACAGGCATATGACCTGGTATCCTCATAGCAAGAGTGGCAAGCATTGTGGTAGGTTGCTATGCTGATATACCAACCCATATACCCTGCAGCTGTGAAAAATGACACTTTCCAGATAGATCAGAAATAAAATTCAGTCAATAGAGATGCATTATATTAAGCAAGTGGAACATAATACAAAACCAGGAACCATGTCATAAGATTTAACATGAATGTGGTGCTCTAAAGGACATTATAGAGATGGCCCAGCTCTAATGATATTGGCATGTAAATAGAGGTATCAAAAATGGATGGTACAGGCTAGATTGAGAGACAAACAGGTCAGGGTACCCAGGCAAGTAGAAGGTCAATACTGAAATGGAAAATTAAATTTCAAAGAAGCAGTAGACAAACAAATATTTCATTGTTCTCCGACCTCTTTTTATTAACATAATATTTCCCATGGTGACAGTCAATCACTGCATGTTTTTCTTTATTACCATTGTTTTCCGTAAACTATGGAGACTGTAGTACTATGGAGACTGTAGTACTTAAAAGCTATAGGACTTTGGCAGTTTCTAATTATTTCCTCATCTGACACCAGCAGTTATTTAAGGGAAAAAATTGCTTAGGTCATGCTTTTTCCGAATCTTAATGTGTGTCCTAAATTATTGACCTTGCATACTTAACACAATTACTTGTAGCTGATAGCAGCTATCTAATGCAGTAGATCGATAGATAGATAGATAGATAGATAGATAGATAGATAGATAGATAGATAGATAGATAGATAGATAGATAGAGAAATGTACTTCACTTTCAAATGCAACAATGACAATTTCCACTAGATGTCAGTACTGTGTAATACTTGAACATTACTTCATATTTACAGATTGAAAAATTTGTGTAAGATATGTATTAGTATAAATTGCCACAAGATGTCACTGTTGTCATTTCACTTTCAGTTTACTAATACACTTACTGACAGTGTTATTTTAAAAATAAAAAGTGTAATGTAGACCAGGCATTCTGAATCAGTTTTTTTTTTGAGCTGTGGTATGTGTTCTTGCTTCTTAGAACCTCTTAGCCTTTAAAGGTTATATGTATACACTGTATTATGCACTCCAAAGACATGTTGGTGGGCTAATTGGCTCCTGTCTAAATTTGCTCTAGTATGTGTATTTATGTAAAATATTGACCTTAGATTGTAAGGCAGGGACCATGGGATTATATAATACAAGTAAAGCACCATGTAAATTGACAGCACCATATACATGCCTGTAATAAATAAAGAACATAAAGTACATTTTAGGTTTACTTAACAATGAAGGGACTTATATAATGTTCATACCTCTCACCTTTTTTAAAAGTAAACAATATTGCATTTTCAATGAGGCCATAATCAGAGGTAATATTGTAATATATGCCTAAAGAAGTCTTGTCCTAAAAGGCAAGATCCACTTATTAGCCTCCCACTAATCAATCACTGCATTAAAGTGGAAGTAAACTATCTCAATCAATTTTATACTTTTTTTTTTACATTTCTTCAGTTGTTTCCTGGTTTTTGGCGGAGGAAGGGGGAGCTAATGTAATAAATGGCCCTTTTATCTTAATTTCCACTTCAATGGAATTTTTGATATTCCATCTTTCAAGCTTCTCTACAGTGTTGTTTTCATTATTAGAAAAAATGTAGCAGCGCTGAAAATTAATTAATGAAACTTATAAATAAATAAATACTTAAAAGTCCAAAGTGAATAAATGACAAATTCTATAATAAAAACTAAGCTCCTCTAACGTGACTCCAATCAATGAATATTAGTCAATAGCCATAAGGAATGACATAAAAGGAATGTGGATTTTTTTCATTATTACATTCATATAGAGATTTATAGATCAGTTGCTAGAAGGACCTCACAGTGGCTCAGTGCAATGGCTCTTTCTCTTACCAATTACAGTTCTGTTGTTTGATGTTTGAACCTGTTCTAGTAAACTTATCTTTTGGTTTAATACAATCTGTTGTGAGGCTTGTTCGTTCTCCAAACAGGTGTAGCAGTGTATACCCAGGTGACAACACAGGTAAAGTGAATATAATCTGTGACTATTCAACTGTCTTTTATTATTGGGTTTTGCACCAACACTGTTAAGCCCCATACACACGGTCGGACAATCCGCGGACCAGGTCGGTCGGATCCTGTCCGTTGTACTTTGTCCGATGTTGGTGTTGCGTACACACGGTCGGACTACGTTGTCGGAATATCCGGTCTGCAAGAACGTCGTAACGTAAGTCGTCGTCCACGAGATTAGAAAAGGGAAGTTCAGCACCACGTCACGCACCCGTTGGGCTCCTTCTGCTGATCCCGTGTTTATCGCAAGTTAGTCGAAGTTTGGTGACCTTAGATTCGCGCTTCTCAGTTTTCTGACTCAGATCGTTACTGCTCTTCAGTTTGTGCTTGTCGTGCATATCTGTTTATTAGTGCGTGTAGTCAGTTCGCATTTGTTGGTCATTGCGGCCTATATCTTGATATAGGACGCTTTGATTTGCACTGCTTATTGTCTGCTCGTTTCTGGTATTCATTTCGTTCTTTCAGGCCTTGCTGTTTATCGGTGCTTTCTGTTTGTCCGTTCTGACCAGCCGACCTTTTGTGACCTTGTGAGCGATGTTTCCCGTGCGTACTCGTCGCCGAGTTCATGCTGTACGCGGAATTGGTGTCGGGCTTCTAGCTTTGAGCCAAGACCCGTCCATGAACAGAGTGACGAGGAGTATGTGGACCAAGAATTGGTTGCTTCAGCGTGACCAATTCTCGCACATGCCTTTGCTTCGTGAGATCCAGGAGAATAATCCTGATGATTTCAGGAACTTTCTCAGGATGACGGACCCCGATTTTTACCGTCTTTTGGCTTTGCTGACCCCCTTTATCAGCCGGCAGGATACCTGCATGAGACAAGCCATTACTCCGGAGCAGAGGCTTGTTGCCACGTTGAGGTACTTGGCGACAGGGAGAAGTCTTCAGGATTTGAAGTTCTCTTCAGGTATCTCTCCCCAGGCCCTGGGACTCATTATTCCAGAGACCTGTTCTGCCATCATCGAGGTCCTGCAGGAGGACTATATTAAGGTAACATTTCTCCTTTACTATTCCCTTCTATGTATGTTCTTTTTGCTAATGTCTTCTATTTTTGACCTCCTTCCCTAATTACCATGATTGCAATATGTTCTAATATGCTGTGCCCCTTTTCTCCTTCATGCATTTTTCCCTTCACTTACCTCCCCAGCATGCTCTTCTGCCCCAATAGACACCTATGGCCTAGTCACTTAAGCAATGTATTTTGTCTGCTGCATAGGATTTTTTGCCCCCAAACACCCCCTAAAATATGCACAAATGTTTGCTGTGTGGTTTACTTCATGTAGAGCCCCTTTTTTTTTATTGTTTTTGGTGGGGGGGGGGGGGGCAAACTCATTAGGAACCCCCTCCCCCAACTGCTCTGTCAGATGGTACCAATCCTCTCTGCTGGCTTTCCCAAGGTCAATACACACTATATACCTACCTCTTTTTAGTGGGCATCTTTAGGGATGAATTCTGCAAAGCATGTAGTGCAAGGGGCTGCCTCCATACTTTCCATTTCCTATTTTTTTGTGTTCTTTCCCTCCTATTAGCTTGCTTGGTAATTTCAGAATGTCACAATGTGCTTTCCTTTTTTTGTGGGGGGGGGGGGGGGGGGTGAAATGTTAGTTTAGCTTTCCTGCTTTCCTGGGGGCTGCCAATAGTGTTAAGTACAGAGGGTCTGGCCAAACTAGCACACATTATTGAGCCATTTGCCAATCAATGAAGTGCAGAGGGTTACCTGTCCAACAACCCCCCCCCCCAAAACCCTAGTTATTGTCAAAGGCCCATCAGAAGTGGGGGGATTGATGGGGGGGGAGTAATCTGTGAAGGGGAGCCTCTACTTTTCTGTGCAAATACTTTCCAGCCTCCAATTTTATACAATGCTCTTGTTCCAAGATGTTGATTGTCTAATCTGCTTGCAATGTTTATGTGCAAAGTGACTAATTTTTTTTTCTTGTTTCACTCCACAGTTCCCTTCAACGCCACAGGAATGGCAGACTGTGGCCTCCCACTTTGCCAGCCGTTGGGACTTTCCTAACTGCGGAGGGGCAATTGATGGGAAACACGTCCGCATCGTCCCACCGCCCAACTCGGGGTCCCACTATTATAATTATAAAGGGTTTAATAGTGTAGTGATGTTGGCGGTGGTGTCGGCAACATATGAATTTATGTATGTGGACGTGGGGATGAACGGCCGGATCTCGGATGGTGGTGCCATTACGCACACGGAGTTCTACTGGCGTCTCCAAAGTGGCAGTCTGTGCTTGCCACCTCCAGAGGAGAATGCTGAAGGACTCCCCTTCGTCTTTGTCGCAGATGAAGCGTTTGCGTTGACTCCCCATGTGATGAGGCCGTTCCCGATGAGGACCCTCACCCCAGACCAGAGGGTCTTCAACTACAGGCTGTCCAGAGCCAGAAGAGTTGTGGAGAACACTTTTGGCATCCTGGCCAGCCGCTTCCGCCTGTTCTTGACGGCAATTAACTTGGCGGAATACAAACTGAACCACATAGTTCTTGCCTGTTGCATATTGCACAACTTCCTCAAAAGACATAACAGGAACTATGTGGTGCCCGTTGGCCCAGATGTGGAGGGCCCTCCAAATGCGGACCTCACAGCCCTTCAAGTGGCACGTCCAGGCTTGCCCCCTCTAAATGCCCGCGCGGTCCGCGAGCAATATATGGAGTACTTTGTGGGTAGGGGGGCCATTGCTCTGCCTGACGATGTGTGAGAGGCATTTTTTAATAAATCTGATATTTCAACCAACCTATGATTTCTTGTCATTTCAGTATTCTTTTTTGCTTATTTTACCTTGAAATTTTTTCCCTTTGCCTTCGACAGTGGGAATGCACTTTCTGGGCAAAAGGAGGTAACAGTCTCTTCTTCCCAAAAAGATTAGTCTCATGTTGTGTGTTTGCTACCTAATCTTTGGTCTAGATAAGGTTTGTACTGCATAACTGACACCCAAAATACTCCTTTTCATCACCAGGTCAGACATGTGTGTATTCTCAAAAATGCTGTGCTCCGTGTTTTCGTACAAAGCACTGTGGGTGTCATTTACATAAGTCAAATCCACTATGCTCTACAAGTGCAGTGAAAAAGTGCCCTGGAAAAGAAACTTGCAGTGCAAAGTGGACTTGCCTTTAGTAAATAACACCAATTGGCCCCCATATCCTTTCCATTTGACATACATAATGCATTGTGTTTTTGAAATAAGGAAGCCACACATTTAGAAAAATAAAAAAAGTTTACTTGGAAAACATTCACAAGTGCGTTTACAATCTTCACGCCCAAACTGACAACATCTTGGTTATTTACAGCATTGTTTAGAAACATTCCGCAATTGGTAAAACCAGGCATGGAGCAAAACAGAACCTATGAACTTGGAAAGTTCAACTTTGTAAAGTGAAGACAAGATCAGACATGACTATATGTTCAAAGTGTGTTTGATCTTGCCTTCATCACATGGGGGGGTCACCCCTGGAAAGTGGAAATTTAGAACATGCACACAATTTGGGTCTGAAAATGGGCATTAGATGGTAAAACACATGCCTAGAAGCTTCAAAAGTGCCATTTTCCATCATGGGGATGAATGGACGTTTTTTGGGGGTGCAACCCCTTCACCACAACCACTTTCGTAGTTCGTAAAGTGGTTGCACCCCCAAAAAAACGATGGCATTCATCCACCATGATGGGAGCTAGCACATGTGGACACAATGTGTGCATGTTCCAAATTTCACACAGTTCTTAAGTTGCAAATGTGTTCAGAAGCTGGCACAAATGTGTGTTAATTACTTGGTGCGTTTTCATATTTTTCCTAAAACATCAATGATGTTCTTCAATTTTTGTTGAACATCATTGATGTTTTGCTTTATGTAATCGAGATCTCTATTGCAGACCATTATCTCCCCGATGAGTACGTGGGCACTCTCTGTGGTAAGTGCGATTTTTCTTCCACAACATCCACGTCACCTAAAAACCACAAACAAACAAAAATCGGGTGTTGGAAATGAGGCAGGCATACATTGATTAGCTTACCAGTAGCTGTGTTCTCCCACACTCACCTGTTGTGGTGACAATTTCTCCAAGTTCGATGATCTCTCCTTCCTCCTCCTCCTCCTCTGCTTCTGCTGTTTCACCTTTTTTGGGAGGTGTTGGTTTTGGGGTTTCCTCAGACGGGCCAAGTTTTCGCTCCCCTATGAGAATGTACAAAAGGAAGATTTAGCAACACAATCTATTGAGGGCAGAAAGAGGAAATGACAAACATTGCTTGAAAGTGACGGACACAATTTTTGTTTGGCCAGTTACAAATGCCAACTACATGAATGTAGTCACTTTGTAAAGGTGCTAAACTGACTAGCTTTTTGGTAGAAGTTTGTGTGATGGAGACCCCCCTCTAGTATCCACTGGAGCACATGTGTGGAAAAGCCTAATAAAAAGGTGGTTTGGGTGTCCCAGCACTAGTGCTCTAGAGTCCAGATGGGTAACCAGCTACTGGGTGACCTCTCCTTTACATTGAATAAATTGGCTTTACATTCTTGATGACATTTCTAGTGAGAACAAACTTCCTTTCCACAAAAAAAACACCAAACATCGTATTATAAGTGGCCGATCGTTGCGTACGATCGAATGGACACACACACGACCATGACAGTGGCAGAAAGATCGAGGCTGAGTACGATCGAATGCACAGACGAACATGAAAGTGGCCATTTTGGAATGTACAACTTTGTAAAAATCAAACCACATGGAGCAGTATGCAAGCAAGAAATAAAACACAAAACACAACTACTTACTTTTTAGAAGAATTCGCTTGATCTTTCTGTACTGATCGGCCTCCCTCAGTTTCAGGTCTGACCAGTGTTTCCTCAGTTGCTCCTTGGATCGTTGTACCCCAAAATTATTGTACAGCCTCCTCACAACTTTAGACATGATCTTGGCCTTGCGGACATTGGGGTTGAGGTAAGGCCCATACTTCCCATCATAGTCGCTCCTCTTTAATATGTCCACCATCTCCAACATTTCTCCAAATGACATATTGGAGGCCTTGAATTTCAGGCTCCGGGATCGGGACGTTTCTGCCTCCGGACTTTCCTCGTCCTCCTCGTTGGTGGGATATTTGTGGCGCACCTGCTGTGTCCCCGCCATGTGCTCTCCCCACTGCGCCGTAAAGAGAATGGGTGGGGAATAGACGAGAAAGTTCGTCAGGGGCGGGCGGAGTTTGACGCATGCGCACTGTATATAAAACGTCACACGCCTGTGTCGTAGCCACGATCTGGGAGACGAGGGGAGAGAAAGCTCACGCACGAGACGATCACTAGAAACGAAGGTACAATTTGACGTTAGTACATAACTAGCCTAGACTGATTCGAACTTGAGGCTTCTTTATGGAGAAGATTAGAAGAGTTTAGCCTGACATAATTTATAGTGTTTGGTGTGGTGTTGTGTCTTGCAGAGATTATGAAGGGATTCAACGACATGAGTTTTCTCCCCCTCTTCATTGCCAAATACAGGGAATTTCCCATTTTATGGCAGGCTAAACACCCCCATTATAGCAACAAACCAAAGAGGTACGCAGCCCTGGAGGAACTTGTGGAATTTGTCAAGCCAAGGTTCCCCGCGGCAACTGTTGAGGATATAAGAAAGAAAATTGGCAGCCTGAGGAGTGCGTATATCAGGGAGCGCAAGAAGGTCAGGAAGTCTGAAGAAACTGCAACTGCAGCAGATGAGGTCTATGTGCCCAAGCTCTGGTACTATCAGAGTCTACATTTTCTCAAAGACCAGGCTGATGTCACGGAGCCACTCTCGACTCCTCCTTCCACGCTTCCTTGCGCGCAGGCCACCCCTGATGAGGCTTCCGAGGAGCAACCTGGGCCTTCCAGTCTGGAAGAGGTGGAGGAGCCCAGCTTGTTCCAGGTATAGTAGTTTGGTTACCATTTATGTGAATAATGAATGATGTTCACTTAATTCAGGATCCCCAATTGCTTAGTTCCTAACGTGTTTGACATATCAACTGACAGTAGTGTTGGAGACAGTTGGGGCCACAATCTAAACTGCAGGGCTGAGAATTGTATGGTTTTCTATTTGTAAACATTTTGCAACAGTCACTAGATGAAAATTGTGTGTGTTTGATGAACAAATAACTGAAATTATGTCCCTTTTTCATACACAGGAAGACCTCAGCCAGGAGGTGGCTGTGGAAGGTGGCAGTCAGGAGGAGGCAGGGGTTAGTGGCAGCCACGAGGTGGGTAGTGGCAGCCAAGAGGGGGCTAGGCCTCGGAGCCTGACTGACTCCCAAATCCCTCTCCTCCGCCTTCCGTACAGAAGGGCGAGAAGGGGGGGTTATGCGGCAGAGTCAGCGCTCCGCATGATCAGAGAGGCTTCAGACTCCCTACATGCCACACCCGCCGACGAGGAGACCTTTGGCTCGGTGGTTGTCACTAAAATGATGGGTATGGAGGTGAGGCAACGCAACATGTGTGAGGGGCTCATCCTCCATGTCCTAAATAAGGGTAGGGCTGGGGAGATGACCCCAGTCACACATGTTTGCCATAGTTACCATGCTCCGCCTCCTCCTCCTCCTCCTCCTCCTTCTGCCACCCCACCAGCACGACAGCCACAGTGTGCAAGGAAGCGTGGAAGGAAGACCTGAGAGTGACGACCTGGAATCAGTCTGGTCGGAGAGAAGATGGAGCCTCTCGTAGTACCAGAGCCTGGGGACCTAGATGGCATCTGCTGCAGTTCCGGATGCTTTGGACTTCAGGACCAGATTGCACTCCCCTTAATATACGTACTCCTCAGGCCCCCAATTTTCTACGCTTGAACAATGATGGTTGCCGTGGGTGTCCAAGGCTTTGCAAATTCCCCAAGTTTCACCATGGCTGCGTTCCTCTTTGGTTTGTTGCTGAGACCTAAATACATTTTTTTGGGATTTGAAATAATCATTGACTATTGTGTTTTACTTTTCTACAATGACAGTTTTTCTTTGAGTAGGCAGGTACATTTCACTAATCCTAAAGTAGAATTAACAAGGGGCACCAACAACCAACAAACTCCTAGTAAATTTAAGCAAGAAATACAAATGTTAATAATGTGGTTTTGCTAAGTTGAGACACACAACCCCCCTCCAAAAAAAAAAAAAAAAATCTCCTTCAAATATGTATTCCCAAAAAAAAACAAAAAAAGACAAATGATGCTAAAAATATAACAAAGATTCTTTTACGATCTGAGTAAAAATAAACATGTAGTGTATAAATGCTGAAAAGTAATAAAGAACTAAGTTTGTGAGAAGTGCGGGTGAATAGGAGCAGCTAAAACATGTCATTCTTGTTGCATTGTAAAGAAAAAGAGAATGCGCTGCATTAAAGACATTTTAACATTGCAGCGTGACGAATGTGCTGTGTCGATTAGGAAAGGTAGTTTTACCTGACCGAGCGCTTCCGTCACAGAATTTCTTCTGAGCATGCGTAGCACTTTGTCCGTCGGACAACCGTACACACGATCGGATTTGGTGTGATCGGACCGTGTTGACGGCAAATCTTTCCAGCAGGAGATAAGACTTTGTCCGTCGGACAAACCGACGTACACTGTCCGATGGTGCATACACACGGTCTGATTTTTCAACAACATTGTCCGATCGGACAGAATCCATGAAAAAGTCCGACCGTGTGTATGGGGCTTTACACAGCTGTGTCAAGCGGGTTGAGCCAAACCATTGGGGGTGGAAATAGCAGAGTACAGGCCCAATAAATTACCAGCAGCTCCTTTGGGGGTAAGTGCTACATATGCATATGCCGTGTGAGAGAAATAACTTGCTAATATGACAATTTTGTGAAAAAAAAAAAAATCTTACTTTTGCAAAGAATTTTGGGAAAATAATTACTTCAAAAAACTCACCATGCCTCTTACTAAATATCTTGGAATGTCTACTTTCCAAAAAAGGGTCATTTAGGGGTATTTGTACTTTCCTGGCTTGTTAGTGTCTCAAGAAATGTACCTTCAGTAGGTGTGATCTGGTGTGATCAATTTTCAATGATTGGCAGTTGGCACCATAGCTTGTAGACTCTCTAACTTTCACAAAGACCAAATAATACAGTATATACTTATTTGGGTTATTTTTTACCAAAGATATGTAGCAGTATAAATTATGGCCAAAATTTATGAAGAAAAATTACTAATTTGCATTTGGTGTTTCTTTTTTATTTATAGCGCAAAAATAAAAAACTCATTGGTGATTAAATACCACAAAAAGAAAGCTATATTTGTGTTAAAAAAAGAACACAAATTTCATATAGATGTGGTGTTGCATGACTGAGTAATTGTAATTCAAAGTGTGAGAGCGCTGAAAGCTGAAGGGGGGTTAAGTGCCCAGTGGGCATTGGGCAAGTGGTTAAATAACAGTGGGCTGGAAAGACCTGAAAACTATATCTGGCGTGGAGTAAACTGATGTGTCACATGTATACATGTGATATTTGTAACACATACAGTCATGAATTGCTCTTATTTTTAAGTGCTAAATTCGTATGTATGTAAAGCCAAAACTTTTATTTATTTTTTTGGAGAGTGGAGAAGTGACGTAACGCGGCATACGGACACCGGCAGTGACGTTTAGGTATCGAGCTCGCCGCTCATTTTTACAATGTGCAGAAATTCATGTAAATTGTGAGTACTTTTATTGTTGTTTTGGAAATAAACATCAATCGTTAGCATAGTACACCATAGAGGCTCTGTATTCTCTCCCAATTTTTCCTATGTTATTCAGTTTATTCATTACAGTCACCTGTTCATCACTGTTGCACTTTTTGTTTGCATCCTGAATTTGCACTTTATTTTGACTTGAAGTGCTTGTTTATAATACATTTTCTATTATTAATTATTATATATTTTCTTTGATGTATTTTGGAGCCATCGCAGCATGCATATTGCACTTTACTAGTTATTACACTCTATTTTGTTTTTAATATTTATGGGAGCGCAACACCAACTATTGATTTTATTTATACTGATTTGTGGGTAGTGTTTGACCCTCACGGTGTTTGCAGCACTCTTATTTGTCCATTTACTTTGCCATAGCAGCACGGGAATATCTACCATTTACGTCTTAACACCTACTTTAACAAATTGAGCACAATAAAATAAACATTCCCCAGTAAACTATATGTCAAACTTCTTACCCCAGCACTTGCAGTTTACAACTTTCAATGCTGCTGGCTTTGCTCTCGCAGTGCGGCTTCTCTGAACATCCAGTTTTCACAGGAAAGAGTTAACAGTGGACAGTGCAGTCTGGAACCAGTCAATTAATTGGGAAGAGGGATGTTAGGCAGGGAATGCCTTGTCTTTCATGGCTATGAGTTTTTTGTTTCTGATGATGCACACAGTGTAGGAAGACACAAATCTAGTCCCTGCATGCAAGGGTGGCTCCATAGGATGCTGCAAGAGAAAGGAGCCACCCTGACACAGGAAACCTGGGGCAGTGATCATGGACATGTACAGACCTGACCGCAGGGGGGGGGGGGGGTCACACACTATCTGGTGGCTGCAGCCACCGTGATTGTGTGTGAATATGACAGGCAGACTTCTGCCTGTCAGGTGAGAGCATTTCTGTGGCTCTGCTGCCGCCGGTCGCTCACACACACCCCCAGTACTGGCGCTGCCCCCCGGCACCACACTCCGTCATGCTTACTGGGCTCTGATTGCCCATCGGCGGGCCTGGGAGCTCCATGGCAGGTGCCAGCAGCTGGAGGGGAAGGAGAAGAGCAGACATACGTCCACTCTCCTCCCCTTCTTATTGTGACCCAGAAAGCGACGTCTCTGACGCCACTTCCAAGTCAAGCTCTCGGTGTCTCCGGCTAGCTCAGCTGGGAAATAATGTTTTGCAATGCGATATGCATTCCAAAACATTTAGTGGAGCACAGGGGAGACATACGGGGACTTTAAGACCCTGCATATCTCAATAAAGAGACTCTGTCGCCTAAAAATAATCACATATGGGACTTTTGGCCCCTATGTGATGGGAAAAAAATAAAGTTACACCAAGCACTTAAATTCCCCCCTCAAAAAATGTTGAGGCCCCCCACCCCCACATATACACATGCACTAACGTAAACGCATGCGTTGGGGCGCCTACGTGTGAAAATGTCATTTGTGATACGCACGTTACATATCGCCACGCACTCCAGAGTGAGAGCAATAATTCTAACTCAAGACCTCCTCCGTAACACTAAACTGATACCTGTAGAAAGCTTTTGAAATTATGCCTTTAGAAAATATAGAGTACTGAAGTTTGACGTAATTTTACGGGCGCACAAAAATTTGGGGTTTGGCATGTTGGGTATCTATTTACTCAGTGCAACTTTTATATTTTTATTTATATTGTTTGCCCTACAAGTCACGTTAGTGTGTTTTTTACTGAAATGTTGAGTTTCCTAGACCTTTGCGATAAGATTGTGTGACATAAAAAATTGAAACTACCACTATTTTATTCTATAGGGTATCATCTTTCAGAAAATATATAATATTTGTGGGTTTTGTGTAATCTTCAGGCCTAAAATATGTGTGCAAAAACGCAAAAACGGCTCTGACAGCAAAAGAGTTAAATGACCTTCAGTAATTTTTTCAACTTTCCATTTATTAAATCTTTTGCCCACTGTTTCCCCACTTAAGTCAGCACAGAGACAATTCCTCTTGGAGGGATTACAACTAGTTATGAGCAACAACTACTTTTGATACCAGGGGGTTCACTACAACCAAACCAAGGGAGTCGCAATGGGGGCTTGTTATGCCCCCAGTGTGGCAAACTTGGTTTTAAACAAATGGGAACAAGAAGTCATCTATGTACAACAATGTAGCAGTTTGAAACTATACAAGAGGTACATAGATGACATCATAATTGTATGGGAGGGGCCCCTAAATTCTTTGTTGGAGTTCATAGAAATAATGAACAACAACAGATATGGGTTGAAATTCACAGCTACTTGGGATACCTCATCTATTAATTATCTTGACCTAGTACTAACTCTCACTGGCAACAAGATAAGTACACGTTTGTATTTCAAAGAAACTGATAGGAATGGATATGTACCTGTCCAAAGCTGTCATCATCCTAAATGGCTCACTGCCATTCCTAAGGGCCAATATATGAGGATTAGGAGGAATTGTGATGATGTGGGGGACTACATATCACAATCCTCCATCCTCACCAATAGATTTATTGATAAGGTTTATTCACCACAAGCATTACTCCGATGCCAAACACAAGTCCTAAACAATTCTGGCCCATTCTTCTGAAAGATAGAGACCTTAAGTCTATATTGCCTACCAAACCTCAATTTATTTATAAGAGAGCTCCAGGCCTACGTAATAGAATTGCGCCTAACATACCGGAACCTCTTAAAGTCCTTTCTACTTTCCTTGACATGGAGGGTTTTCATTACTGCACGAGGTGTAAACCGTGCAGAACCATTAAAAGACCCAGGAGGAAAATAGAGAATTTCAAATCTGTCACAACTAAAGAAAAAATTTAAATCAAGCCCCTAATTACTTGTGACTCTGAAAATGTCACATATGTTATTCAGTGTCCCTGTCCAAAACAGTATGTAGGGAGAACTACATGAAAATTACACATTAGAATAAGTGAACATCTAACTAATATTAAAAGCAGGTATGAAAAACATAGTCTCTCTAGACATTTTAAGTTATTTCATAATAGGAACCCTACTTTAGCCACTTTTTTTGGTATAGACAAAGTGAAAAAACATTGGAGAGGTACACACCTCACCAAGGTGGTTTCACAAAACGAAACAAAGTGGCTATATATGTTGGATACTTTACACCCTGCTGGTCTAAATATAGATGTAGATCTAAATTGTTTTCTAAAAAATGACTAACCATACAAAATCTGCCCTGTATAATCCACCTAATTGGAGGATGAACAGGGATGATTTTTGTATTCTTTCATTCTGGTAGTTTATTTTCATTTTTTAATTTCAATCATTTTTGTATTTTTATTTTCATTTTTATTATTATTTTTAAAGGTTGGTTGTATATTATTATTATTATCATTGTCCCACTGGATGTGCTGTGAAAAGCTGCCATGTTAATTTTAATTTCCAGAGCATTATCATTTTTGGCCACAAGATGGCAAGAGTCAGTGTGTGGTAATGTGCTCTTAATTTGATCTTGTAAATGTCTTGGATATTCATTTACCTAGAGCATTTCCATCCTTTGTCCACTAGATGGCATTAATGGCCTTTAACACATTTGGTTGAGTTCAGCCAATCAACACTGATCCGTCTTGTGACCGGGACGCTTCCTGACGACGTCAATACGACGAAGCATACGTCGAGGCGCATACCGATCACGTTCGTTTATACAGTGGAACTTCCTGGTCCTCTAGTGGTGGAACACACGCCGATCGTGCTAACGGCCGGTTCACAGCACACTTGGTTGGATTCGCTCGTTTCCTTCAGTGCCGAGGCAAGGCACTTTTTAATGTAAGAGGCCATTTGGCTGTTTTATTTTTTATATGTTGAAAAGTCATATTAAAAACAATATTACGCTATGGCCCTGTTATTTTCATATTTTTTCTGAGCTTCTGTGGATGAATGATCATTTCCTGGATCAGCACAAGAGAAATTTCCCACCATAGGCGGCAGGTCCCTAATCTGCCAAAGCTGCACCAGACCTGTCTTTTTAATTAAAGGGGTCATGGTGGAGTTGGTGAGTAGGATACCTACTATCTCCCACCTGGTGAAGCATTGTTGTTGTTTTCCTCCTCAAGTGGTGACGGTTTCACATATCTACACACCTCAATACAAAGGATATTTCTTCAAATTTATGGACTTTCCTTTCAATTCACGTTGTTTTATTATGTTTATGTTATCATTATGTTTGTAATGGCATAACTAAGTATATCTGTATATCTAGCACTAGTGCACTTTATATTGGGTATTACCCTGTATTATAGCGCCCCCTTACTTCGTACCACCCACCAATTCACAAAGTCAGATTAGCACTTTGAGGGGAGCAGCTTGTCTTTAGTTTTATTTGTTCACTTTAGGTTTAGATTTTTTGCGCGGAGTTCACCCATTTTGAGGCGATTCACTTTCCATTCTGATTGTTTGCTTTAAGCTTATTCTTCTTAAAAATGAGGTCAACATTTTTTTATTCATTTGGCAAGGTAAATTGTAAGATAGGAGGCATTCTTGTAGCCCAGTTACTGCCTGATTATTGGTTTACACAGAGTTTAAGCATAAAAATAATGCTAATTGGAACATTATATGGCACAGAAATATACAATGGGGATTTATAGACCAAGCCTAGAATATACTCGATGATATGTAATATACTTACAATATATATTAGGGATTCAATAAAACCCTAACTACACTTTTCTGGCACTGTGGTCCTTTAAATTGGCCTGTGCCAAATCAAAAAATTCTTGACACTGGGTTCGGTAGCTTTGCTGACACATGTGGCAAATTCAGGAAGCTCATATCAATAATAAAAATAATAATAATATCAAGGCACCATATTCAAAAATGAATACCTCCAGTTTGTAAATAATGAAACTGGGGGTAGTTAGACCGACTTTAAGCTGACATACAGAGACAGACTAGAGTGTCTGTCTCTGTACATATATTATACATATATTTGCTGCCACTACCCCTTCCCCTCTCCACCTGTCCATGGTTGTTAAAGTGGTTGTAAACCCTCCTGGGGAAAAAAAAAAACAACACCCTGCAAGATAAAGGCATAATGAGCTAGTATGCATAGCATACTAGCTCATTATGAATTACTTACCCGAGAACGAAGCCCCCGCAGCCGTCATCGTCTCCCCTCCAGCCGGCGACATCTATCCCAGAGGTTGCTTCCGGGTATCGTGGCACCAGTGCTGTGATTGGCCGGATCCGCACGTACGTGCCATTGCTTCAGTTGGCTTAAGTGCACATGTGCCGCATGACGTTGGCACATGCAAATACAGGGATATCTCCTAAACCGTGCAGGTTTAGGAGATATCCAGTGCAGCTACAGGTAAACCTAATTATAGACTTGCCTGTAGTTTAAAGTGGTTGTAAAGGGTTTACAACCACTTTAAGGAGGCTGTCTGCTTCACAGCCAACAGCCTTCTAATAGCCAGTAATGCTACAGTGGGTGGTGCCTGATGGGGAAGCTGAGACACTCCCCTGCAGGTCCGGGCTCTCCTTGTGATTGACAGCAGGCAATGGGCAGATTCTTTATCCAATTCCAGGCTGACTATTGGCTAAGGATCCACCCAGTACATGTTGCCAATCACCAGACAAGTGGAACTGATGGGGAACTGGTGTCTGTAAATCCCAATCTGGCTCCACCACCCAGCTTCCTGTTTGTGTGACAGTCACAGTGGCAGTTAAAAGCTTAGCTGCAGTAAGGACAGAGTGTCTCTATGGACACTCCAATCTTAATGTGCCTCCACACGCTGTGTGTGCTTCCGGTTCATGTACCTGTCTATAACAGGAAACTGAATCTGTTGCCCACACAGACAACTGACATGTGGAGACATGCTGGGATTCTTAGGGACTCTTTATGAAATCCCCTAAATATTTTTAGACAATACAAATTGAGTTTGTTTAACAGAGCAAAATGTAGAGCTTTTACAATATCATGCTTTATGCGCAGTAACCAAAAGGAACCTCTTACATCAATTTAAGGCATATTAACAGTTCCACTTTATGCATGTTATGTGTTCCCATTCACACAGCATACCTAGCTTTTTTATACACGGTATTTCTTACCTTTTAGATGTTTTTTTTAAGAGGAGGTCTCATGGCTGGCTGCAAGTTTTAAAATTTTTATATTTTTTTGCAAAGTTAGCATGTTGAAAATTTGTCCTCATTAACATTCAATGCAAGAAACTCAGCCTCTACACCTTTAACCCTTTGTTAGAACAGAGGGGGGGGGGACTCAGAATCTAGTGCAGCTGTGCGTTTGTAGCCAATCAGCTTCTAACTTCAACTTGTTCAATTAAAGCTGAGTTCCACCCACTTCTACAGGGTGGTCCTAAACTAAAGACCACCCATCCAACCCTCGTTTTTGGATATCTATCTATATATATAGATATATATCTATATATCTATATATATAGATATATATCTCTCTCTATCTCTCTCTCTCTCTATATATATATATATATTTTTTTTTTTTTTCCTTTCATACCTTTTTAGAATTACCTAGTGTATTTCCATCCTTGCTTGGCCGTGGCGCAGCACGTCATGTCCTCTTCTGTGGTTTCACCCCCGCTGCCTTCTGGGACATGTGTGTGTCCCAGAAGATGAGCTGGCCATTAGCAAAGCGCTGCGCGACTCGTGCATGCGCAGTAGGAGACCGGCTGTGAAGCCTGAAGGCTCCACTGCCAGTTTCCCTTAGTAGAAATGGTTGCGCCTGCACCCGAGCCAGTGGAGGAATCGGCCTCGGGGGGCCGACATCACAGGCTCCCTGGACAGGCAAGTGTCCTTATTAAAAGTCAGCAGCTACAGTACTTGCAGCTTTTAAAAAAACTTTTTTGTGGCTGGAACTCCACTTTAACCTTTGACAATAAAACCTGGAAACTGATTGGTTTCTATCTACAGCTGCAACAAATTTTGCACACATTTAGTACCCCCCCCCCCCCCAATGTGTTCAAATCTAGTTACTGTACAATAGATAATAAAGATCTGCCTGCGCAGTACAGGCAGAGGTAATTATGGCAAGCACAGTTGCCCAGCCCCCTCCATAAATAAAAAACTGTGTAGGACTTTTTCTTGCTGGAGGGTCCAAAACAGAACACCTAACAAAAAGGTAAGATGCAATTTCAATTTATTTATTTATTTATTTATTTTGAGTTACCCTTTGTGAATGACGACATGTAACAAATATAAAATAGATGTTATCCCAATTTGGCTTCAAAAGTAGAAATACACTTTAGGCCCCTTTCACTGTATATCCGTTTTTCATCCATCCGTTTTCGGATGAAAAACTGACATATATGTATCCCAATGGGATAGCGGATGTCAGCGGATAAACATCCGCTGACATCCAATGACATCAGTCTCTACTATGCTCCGAAACTGATGACGGAGTAAAACCCTATTTTTCCATCCGTCTGTGGAATGGATTGAAAATGGACAGACGGTCCGTTTTCATCCAATCCCCCCATAGAGGAAAGCGGAGATCTGACCGGTCAGTTTCTGCATAGTGTGCAGAGGCGGACTAGTCATCCGCCGGCTCAGTGGGGATCAACGGAGTGATCCCCGCTGAGCAAGCGGATGTCCAAAAACTGATCCTCCCGGGATCTGCACGTGTGAAAGGGGCCTAAGGTTGGATTCACACCTATGCAGTTTTAGTGCTTTTTGCAGATTTGCTCTACAGTCCTTTGAACATGGTTTCCTATAGAACACATTCTGTAGTGCAAATCTGCAAAATGCAAAAAGCACTAAAAATGCAAAGATGTGAATCCAGCCTTAGGGTTGATTTACTTAATATGGGGAGTGAAAAATCTGGTACAGCGGTGCATGGTAGCCAATCAGCTTGTTTACTTAAGCTTTGACAAAAAAAAAACTCTGGAAGCTGATTAGTTTCTTTGCAGAGCTTCAACGGATTTTGCACTCTACAATTTTAGTAAATCAACCCCACAATGACAATAAAAGATAATTGCTGATTTGTTGTTGGGTAACACCTTGTATATATCACCCATTTTTTATTGACTTTGTACAAGTATGAATTGTAGTTGGCATGCACATATGTTCTGAGCACTCATTGGGAACAGAAGCTGAAACCTTTAATCTAGAGTGTAGGAACAGGAAAAATCTGCAATACTGTGAAGACACATTCCGCTATCTTATCTTAGGAAAGAAACTTAAAGACTGTACAGCAAATGAGGAGAAACAAGCAGGTTTATCACTAACATAACATTCACTAGAATCTGCCATTACATCACTGCTTTCTAATCATTATTTGAATTCCAGTGCTAATCATATCTGGCGTTTCCAAAAAAATATTTTCATTTCAGATTCTTTCTTTGTCACTCCAATGTAGACAATGCCTAAGATGTGAACAAATAACCATTTTAATATCAGAAGTGAAACCACAAGAAATAAAATAAAAAAATCATCTGTTTTATAAACGTTTATAGAAAAATAAAGTATTGATTTATTGTACAGTGAGTTGTAATACTGTTTGACCAACAAATGGTAAAAATAATACTTTTTCAAAAAACAATATTTCAAAATCAGTTAAATGATTAACATACAGTATGGATTATATTCTCAATATACAAAAAGAGCTGTAAACCGAAAGAACACTATAAAAACAAAGCGGTTTTATTTCGTAAGGTGGCTGAAAAATCAGGACCCAATCAGAAATTCAAGAATCCTCTCTTAACTAAATTAAACACAGTCATATAAAATCTGATTGGCTGCTTAGGATTACTGCATTCAGTTCACCCTTTCCCTCTGTAGTGTCTCTATGAATAATATTAACATGAATGTCTGGCCATTTTTTTTTTTGTTTGTTTCAAATAGAGTCAGAACAAATTAGAACCCCTGGCAGGATTTTAGTATTATCTGGGTTTCTGTTACAGAGATTTCCCTTACTTGCTGACCTGGCGAAAATGGTGTCACCAGACAGGAAGTGAGGGAAAAATGGTGACACAGCCACCTAGTTCTAATCCTTTGTTACTCTATCCAAAACGAATAGAGTTTTAAATAAGCAAATGTTTTAAGAGGCATATTTATAAAGCAGTTAATGGACCTTTACCAAACATTTGGTGCTGGTGAATTATAATGTTATATAAATACACATGCACCAGGTGGATTCACCTGCAGTTAATGTTTGAAGAATGTCACATTCATTACTTTATAAATATACCTCTATGTTTTTAATTCAATAAGACAGTGAAAAGTGCAGTACCTAAATGCAAATGCATTTAATCACAGTACCCAATCAAATTCAATTTGCATTGTAAAAAATAAGTTGCTATGGGTACTTGGTAAATTTCCTTTACACTTTAAACTGCCTTAAAAAAAAAAAGAAAAAGAAAAAAAAAAAAACCCAGCCTAGCTAGCTCTTTTATTTATTTCCTTTCCAAAGAAAATTGAAAGTCCTCTGTGTTTTATGCAATAACATAAGCAGCTGCTAATCCAATGCAGTTTAGTTATAATATGCACACTTAAAAAAGTGCTACTTCTTAAAAATTAAGCTAAATTAAAATTCCAGTTTTAAAACGATTATCCTTTTTTCAGATAAACCGAACATACATGTCAGTAAACAGTCCTTGGTACACTGTATTTGTTTCAGCAGCCTTTTATATCCGGCACTTTACGATCATTAGATTTTTTACAAAATATAACATTTCCTATGCTGTACAAATGTCTCTGTGTTGTTCTAGTTAAAGAACAACTCAAAGATAAAATGCTGTAAGACATCACAGACATCATACTTAAAGTAATACATATTTAGACAACCCCTAAAAAATATATTATAAATCTACTATCTTTGTCATGGTTATAACGCTGCTTGGAAAAACAATACTAATACTTCATTCATTACAGTGGTTATGTGTTAAGGCACTTGAAGTGCAATTATAATCAAATCCAGTTTAATAAAAAAAAAATAATAATTGCTTATAAGGAAGTGCATTTTAGTGGAATATTAGAAGTTAAAAAGTCCAGTGATGGTCCTGGGCACCTTTGTTGTCATAAGTCAGTAATATCTTGAAGCAATACACATATTGCAGCACAGACGATATCCTAAGCTGTGGCCCCCAATAATCTAGTGGATACCATAGCTTCTTTGGGATCACATTCCAGTCTTCCTGGCATCACAAATGGCCACGTCTGTAATAAAAAAATATGACTGCATCAGATGACTGTTAAACAACTTTCCTAAATATATACCTTATAAAGGTAATGCATAAGACCATGAAATCAGTATTCATTGGGTGCAAACAGCAGTAACCGATAGCTACCAACATTCAAAAGTTTTTAATGTTTTAAAATGTAAAAAAAAAATCTAAGATGATACCTGATTGTTTGCTATAGAATACTGCATTTTTGCACAGTGTTCTTTTCAAAAGTTTTTAAAGTAAAAAAAAAAAAATTCAGAGCTTATACCTGATTGGTTGCTACAGAATACTGCATTTTTGCACATTGTTTTTTTTTATTAATAATAAGTCTGTTCATGGGAATAAATGACTTGCAGTGCATGTCTGCCTTTATTGATTGATTTTGTACATAAAAAGATAATTAATAATACGTCTGATCATGTGAATAAATGACTTGCAGTGCATGTCTGCCTTTATTGATTGATTTTGTACATAAAAAGATAATATTACTATTTTTGTGTTTTACTATAGTTTGATATACAAATTGAAATCTATCTCCTTTGCAAGGATGCAATTTTTTTATTACTTGCCAAATGTGTCATTTATTATGGTAATGGTTTAAAAAGATACCACAAATAATAATAATAATAATAACAATAATAATTCTAAATGTGTCATTTATTATGGTAATGGTTTAAAAAGATACCACAAATAATAATAATAATAACAATAATAATTCTAAAAAAAAAAATATATATATATATATATATTCCCCCCTCCTCTCTCTTTCATATATATTTTATATAGATATGCAAAAGAAAGAAAAACATTGTATTTGTGTACAATTTTTTTCTCTTTCCTTTTTTTAGCACATTTATCCATTTTTTATATCATTGTGTAGCCCATGTACAATTGATCGAATTTACATTTCAAGCAACATATTAAACCTAATACAATCAGCTAGGCGCATACGGCTGTCCTGCTGCCGGAAATAACACATTGTACAGGTATAATCAGCACTAGGTTTTATCCTCCTGCACAGAGATCACAGTGATATCATGCATATAAACACACAGCATTGTCCATTACCATGTGGCAGCTCGTGAAGCCGACTGGTGCTGACTGTATGGGAGCTTCATTCTTACCAGGTTGACAGGGTGCACATAGCTATTGTCATATCTGTCTTCCTGCAGCAGCTGCCTGAGGTGTGCAATGTAGCTGGAGGCCAGTCTCAGGGTGTCCAGCTTGGAGAGTTTGGTGTCAGGGGGTACCCAGGGCAAGCTGGTCTTTAGCCTAGAAAAAGCTTTGCTCAGCACTCTCATGCGGGCTCTTTCCCTGGCATTGGCTGCATTTCTCTGGGATTGCTTGCAATCTTTGGATGACCTGGGTGCTGACTTCTTGTCTGGAATCTGCTGACTCCGACAGGCCCTCTTCTTTTTATCAGTGGAAGTATCTGCAGCTCCATCTTCTTCAGAGTTGTCTGTAGAGTGGTCCAGCAGCAGATCACTGCATCCCGTTCTCTTGGATTTGGAATACTGAAGTTCCAGCACTCTCAGCTCCAGGAGGTCCTCATGGTCACTCAGAGATCCTGTGGACATTATGTGCAATGATCTCTCATAGGACCACACGCAGTGACCTCACCTGCACATAATGATTATGATACCCTATGCTATACACAGCAGATCCTGTCCTGCACTCTGGATTTCTGTGAATCTTGAGGCATTTCAGCAAGGCATCTATATAGTGGGGGGAGTGAGGGAGGGGGGTCTGTGTAGGAGTGACATAAGGAAGTGGTGGGGTTACTTCACTCTTTTCCACGCTGGTACAATGTTGTGATTAACCCTTCACATTTGGTACCTCTAGACATCTGTGTGCAGAGTCTGGGCAGAGATGATATTTTAAACCACGTTAATTCCTCTGACACTCTCATTGCAGGTGCCTGCACAGCTTGGATCTTTGCTGTGTTACAGTGTCTTTTTGTCTAGTTCCCAGAGGTTCCCAGAGGAGATTTTGTAATGGTCATGCTGTTAGATGAATTGAATTTTAATTCATTTTACACATTAGTGCATTAGCTGTGTTGGACAATTGTCAGTAATATAATGTGCCTTGTTTGCTTTTGGAAGATCACGCTGCTGTATATTGATCTTTGTGTGTTAAACTAATTTTGACATAGTATTAAAGAATTACACAGAATTACAAGAATTTATTTTCCTGAAAGTGGTTTGAAAGTCTCAGACATGTTTACTTAACTAATAAATAATAAACATTTGCGCCAATATGTGTGCTAAAGTGCAGCCGCTGTACGTCAAAAACAAATTATATTCAATCACACACTGGCACAATGTAATTAATGCACTAAACAGCGCTTGCAAAATCAATGTAAAATTAGGTAGTGAAATTAAATCATAATATCATGGAAGTATACATATACAGTATCTCACAAAAGTGAGTACACCCCTCACATTTTTGTAATTATTTTATTAAATCTTTTCATGTGACAACACTGAAGAAATTACACGTTGCTACAATGTAAAGTAGTGAGTGTACAGCTTGGATAACCGTGTAAATTTGCTGTCCCCTCAAAATAACTTGACAAAAAGCCATTAATGTCTAAACCGCTTGCAACAAAAGTGAGTACACCCCTGAAATTGTCCAAATTGTGCCCAAAGTGACAATATTTTGTGTGGCCACCATTATTTTCCAGCACTGCCTTTACCCTCTTGGGCATGGAGTTCACCAGAGATTCACATGTTGCCACTGGAGTCCTCTTCCACTCCTCCATGACAACATCACGGAGATGGTGGATGTTAGAGACCTTGCACTCCTTCACCTTCTGTTTGAGGATGCCCCACAGATGCTCAATAGGGTTTAGGTCTGGAGACATGTTTGGCCAGTGCATCACCTTTACCCTCAGCTTCTTTAGCAAGGCAGTGGTCGTCTTTGAGGTGTGTTTAGGGTCGTTATCATGTTGGAATACTGCCCTGCGGCCCAGTCTCCGAAGGGAGGGGATCATGCTCGGGCTTCAGTATGTCATAGTACATGTTGGCATTCATGGCTCCCTCAATGAACTGTAGCTCCCCAGTGCCGGAAGCACTCATGCAGCCCCAGACCATGACACTGCCACCATCATACTTGACTGTAGGCAAGACACACTTGTCTTTGTACTCCTCACCTGGTTGCCTCCACACATGCTTGACACCATCTGAACCAAATAAGTTTATCTTGGTCTCATCAGACCACAGGACATGGTTCCAATAAGCCATGTCCTTAGTCTGTTTGTGTTCAGCAAACTGTTTGCTGGCTTTCTTGTGCATTATTTTTAATCTGTTTTGTACTGTTTTTGGTCTTATAGCAGCACCATATTGAATGTAAAGCAGGGGTGTACTCACTTTTGTGAGATACTGTATATGTGGTGCTCCATAGAATGTGTACTGTATTTATCAGCGTATAACATGCACAGGCATATAAGATGCACCTTCATTTTTAGAGGGAAGTTTAAGGAAAAAATATGACATTTTAAATAAAGAACTTTGAAGCAAAATAAGGGTGAAAGCCCTTAAATACAGCCTGATCAGTGCCCATCTGCAGCCTCACCATTGCTTATAAATGCAGCCTGATGAGTGCCCATCTGCAGCGTCACCATTGCCCATCATTGCAGCCTGATCAGTGCCCATCTGCACCCTCACAATTGCCCATTAATGCAGCTTTACTATTCCCGGATTACACAGAGGAATCTCCTGTTTACTTGGTGCTCGCAGTCACATAAAGTCCTGCCTCCTGGACCGGCTCATATGATAGACACTGGAACAGTAGGTGGGACTGTGTGTGACTGCGAGCACGGAGTAAACAGGAGATCACTCTGTGTAATCTGGCAATAGTGAAGCTGCATTAATGGGCGATTGTGAGGGTGCAGTTGGGCACTGATCAGGCTGCAATGAGGCAGCCCAATATTGGCGTATAACACGCACACATTATTTTCCCTCTATATTTAGGGGGAAAAAGTGCCTGGTATACGCCGATAGATATGGTACATAAAGTGCTCAGTCCCATATATTGTTAATCCTCATAATAAAAGTCCATCCTTGTGGCTGTATGAAAAGTGCTTGTGTTTAAACAACAGGATAGTACTCTCTAATAAAATACGTGTACGTGCTCTAATAAAATACACACTCACCAGAAGGTGTTGACCCTTCTGTTATATGACAAAGACGGTCAGCCATGCTTAATAGTCACCCCTGGACCAGATGCTGCCTCCCAGCAATGGTCTGCTGTCCTCTCCTTGTAGGTATTTGGATCCATGATTCGATAGTTCCAGTGTCACAAAAAACATTTAATTAAAAACAAGAAAAGAGAAGAGGGAACTTCTCATAGCATAACAATTTTGTTTTATTGTAAAAAACAATGCGCTATGCAAACCATTACAATAAAAGCAACCGATCTGTATTGTCTCTTACTGTCCGGTCATACAGGAATCCGCCAGGCATCCGCATGCGTTCCACCAAAAACCAGAAGTGACGCATCCAGAGTTCTGCTTGATGTGTTTCATCATCATGTGATGTTCTCAAAATTTTTACTTTAAGTATTTTCGTTCAATTTTCTAATGGTTATTGGGGTCAAATCAGCTTTGTTTTTTGACCACAGTGATGAGAAAATTCAAAGGGGCAGGATGGAATTATTTTCTTGAGCCTAGGTTCACACTGGTGTGTGTAAAGCACTGCATGTGGTTTACACCGCATTCCTGTGCACATCACATGTGTCTGCGCAGTGCGATTTGAGCCATATATTTTGTATGGCTCAAATCCCATTACAATCACACCAACATGGTGCAGGACCTTTTGTTTTTCCCCCGCACCTGAAACGCATCGCATGGGTGTTCCCACCCATGCGATGTGATTCTGGTAATTGCACTGCATTTTGCGATCTGTTTCGGGGTGTCATTAATCTAACATTGACACCCGCAGAAGATCACATGGAAGCCGTGCTATTGCCAAGCAGTGGTGTGCGATGCAGGGAAACGCAGCGGATCTTGTGCGTTTCTCACATCCCATCAGTGTGAACCAGGGCTCAATGAACAATCAAATGCTAAAAGCAAGCTTTTTTTTAAGTACTTTTGAACAACATTTGTCAAATCATCGAATGTACAAATGAGAATTTTCATATGAATATTCTAATGAAGGTTCGTTCTAAAATGTACTAGTGTATGGCCAGCTTAATGAGGAGATCCAGACCCCCCCCCCCCCACGAAAAATTAAAAGTCAGCAGCTACAAATACTGCAGCTGCTGACTTTTAATATATGGACACTTACCTGTCCAGGGAGCCCGCAATGTTGGCTGACGGTTGCAGCTGTCGCAATTCCTGGTAAGGGAACCCAGTAGTGAAGCCTTCGGCTTCACAGCTGGTTCCCTACTGCAGGTTCCATACCGTTAAGCGCGCTGCGCTTTCTAATTGGTCCGGTGGCATATGCAGAAGGAGGCGAACTTCTGGGAGACCAGAAGTTAAAACGGGTTGTAAACTGCTGAACATTTATTTTTGTACCTGCAAGGTAAAGCCATAATGTGCTAGTATGCATTGCATACTAGCAGATTAAGGTGCAAGTACCCTAAAATGAAGCTCCTAAAGCGTCAAGCTATCAGCGCTGCAGGCGCTCTTATCTTCACCCGTCTTGCTTCTAGGTTCGTGGAATCCAGCTTTGTGACTGGCCAGAGCCGCGGTGACGTCACTCCCATGCATGCGTACAGGAGCTGTCGTTCACACGGGGCTCTGGAGAAATGGCACAGGTGGCAGTTCCTTCAGATTCATGCACCAGTGATGTCACTGGCTGCATGCACACTAAATATCTCCTAAACGGTGCACGTTTAGGGGATATTTACACTACCTATAGGTAAGCCTTATTCTAGGCTTACCTATAGGTAAAAACAAAAGATGGAAGTTTACTTCTACTTTAATGTAAACACAGAGGCGCCAGAAGGGAGAGCTGAACTGTTGAGAATTCCTTGGGGATGAATTACTCCACAGTACATGTGGCTACATGGGTCAGTGTGGGATTAGATACTTGATAGTCCATAGCCTGATTACAGACTCACTCTAAAGCCAGTGTATCAGCACTCTCCCATTTATTTTTCACAATTTTTCTTTATACCAACATTTCTAGATGTCCTAATACCAGACATGTGACATTAAAGATTCTCTATCTTTTCATTTTCTGCCCTGATGAATGTTGCAGAGAATGGGGTTCACATTTTGAAGTGAGTGAACTTTTTTTGCTGCATTCTCCTGTTAGCCCAGTCTGGCATGATGATGTACCCCCAGGAGGTTGGTCCTTGAGACCTCTGGCTCATGGGAAATGGATTGAATGACACTGGGCTTCATTCAGGCTAAAAACTGAGTGGTGTTGGACTATGGAGCGATGAGTCTTCAGGGTAAAGCTTTATAGAGTAGGGTGGTATTGCAGCAAAAGCTGCTTTTAATTTTGAAAAAGTATTGTTATTAATGTACAAGTATTTTTCCCTTAACCACAACTTTAGCTGACACATTAAATGTGCCATGATGCCTGGAGCTGGGGATATTGAATTTGCTGCACTGTAATTGGCTGCAGAGTGCTGACATAATTGTCAAACCTACCTACCAGCTTCCAATCATTAGTAGTTGTCCGCAAGCTGGTGGGGACAGCTCATCACAATTCTGAGGGCGCTGACAGACAGCACCCCAGAAGAATGACAGTGACACATATATGCATCAGCTAGGCCTCCACTATGAAGCTGCATATAGGCTTTATTGTCAAAAGTATTGGGACACATGTCTTTACAAGCACATGATAATGAATGACATTCTAGTCTTAGTCCGTAGGGTTCAATATTGAGTTGCCCCACCCTTTGCAGCTATAACAGCTTCAACTCTTCTGGGGAGGCTGTCCACAAGGGAATGTTTGACCATTCTTCCAGAAGCGCATTTGTGAGGTCAGGCACTGCTGTTGCATGAGAAGTCCTGGCTCGCAGATTCCGCTCTAATTAATCCCAAAGGTGTTCTATCGGTTTTGAGTCAGGACTTTGTGCAGGCCAGTCTTTGTGCAGGCAGGAGTTCCTCCACCCCAAACTCGCTCATATGGACCTTGCTTTTTGTCCAATATCAGTGCCTGATCTCACAAATGCTCTTCTGGAAGAATGGTCAAACATTCCCATAGACACACTCCTAAACCTTGTTGAAAGCCTCCCCAGACGAGTTGAAGCTGTTATAGCTGCAAACGGTGGGCCAACTCAATATTGAACCCTATGGACTAAGACTGGGATGCCATTAACCTCCCTGGTGGTCTGATTATGTCTGATTTTTGAATGTCAAAGAAGTACATTGTTTTGCATGGAAATTTGTTGTTTTATATTGTAGGCCTGTAATTCTTAGGAATAACTCACTTAAATCTGTCCAAACAAGAGTCTAGTAGACATCCCAGGTATGATAATGTATAAATTATAATATAATAAATAATTATAAAAAAATAATAATATTACATTTTATTCAATAATGGAATCAAAAACACAGAAATTTGTCCAAACAAGAGTGCAATATTACTAGTCACTGTAATACTAGACACTGCATATTGGTTTAGTAAACATCCTGGTTATGATACATTTTGAAACATGGGACTGCACAAAGTCCGATGTCACAATCAGGACAATGGAACCTGGTTTCCTTTCGGATTTTCTTTCCACTGTCATCTCGTTTCGAGCAACAAACCACGCACATCCTTGTAGGTGCTGACCTTTTCTCGATTGGTGGGATGTAGTCCATGAAATGGAGACCAGTCAGGCGTTCTGGGTTGACAACGCCAACACAATGACGTCCAGCTTTATTCACAGGCATTGATGGTGTTTGGTGGTTCCCAAAGATCCATTTGGCAACTTTTCAAATGAAGTCAGAATGAATCACAGGCTTATCACTCTTTTTTTTTAGCAGAATGTAGGCATTCCACAATAATTGCTCAAGAAGATGCCTGAAGATCTTCTTGTAGTACTTCTTTTGCTGTTTCCTCATTGCTGGGTAGAATGTCATTGCTTGGTCGGCTCTGTTGACACATGCCATGGTGTTATTGTAGTCTATCACTACTTGTGGCTTCATGATTTCTTTCCCACCTTTCATGCGTACCATAACAGTAGAGGTATTATGAACTGTATTCATTAGGCACACATCCTTCTTGTCACGCTATCGCAGTGCCATCATTTTGCCTTTCTGACAGGCAACCATTTCTCATGTCTTCAGCTTCTTATTGCCAAACATTAGCGGCATGTCACGCCGGTTAGGCTAACGGTTGTATAGGCATCTGTTTTGTTTTGCAGAAGAAACTCATAAGTTTAAGAGATGTATAAAAGTTTTCAGTTGTTAGGCAATAGCCCTGATTTAGCAATGGCTCAATGACTGAAAGAACGGACGATGTTGCCATTCCAAAGTTGCTGTACTTTGGATTGAATTTTGTTCCTTTTACAGTGTATAGGACTGAAGTCCAAATGTAGCCAGTTGACGATTCGCATAGCACGTAGAATTTTACACCAAACCGTGCTCTCTTTGATGCAATGTATTGTACCCAGCTGAGCTTTCCCTTGTAGGCCATTAGACTTTCATCTATGCTGATATCTTTTTCTGGCACATAGCTCCATTGGAAATTCTTTAGAATCATTTGAGATACTTCCCAAATTTTCTTCTATTTTTTGTGCAGGATGAGTAGTTTTATCAAATTCTTTGTTGTTTTCAAAGTGTAAATATTTAAAGATCAGGGAAAATCTGTACTCTGACATGACCGTACCAAAGAATGGAGTGGCAAGTAATTTATTAGTTGTCCAATACCACTTCTGCAGGGTTTTCCCCACCACTCCCTGAAGTATTATTAGGCCCAGAAATTTCCAAATGTCATCTTTGGTCTCTGGTTCCTAGTAGCTAATTGTTGCTATTGGTACCGGTTTGTCTCAGTAACTATTTTTTCAATAACCTCATTGGTCTGAAATAGTTGTAGGTATGCCAAGGGGTTTTTGTCTTTAACGTCTACTTTCATACCGGATACTCCAGTAAATGGGAGTCTTGGGGGCGCTGCGTGATCCGTACCACAGTCAATAGAGCACCAAGTTCGCACATTACTGAGTTCAGTCGCAGAATCTTCAATGTCATCACTTTCAGTGTTTGATGACGAATTTCCCCACGGATCACTATTGCTCAATTCTGCAAGTGATTCTAATTCACTATCACTGTTTTATAGCTGGTATAAAACCGCTTTTGATGTAGAGGGACGCTTTTTGGATGCCATGGAAGTTCTCAAGTTTCCATGCAGAAAGAATGGCAGAAAGAATAGTAAAAGTGCAGGCAGGGCACTGGAAAAGCACTGGGGAAAACGATTTGCTACAGTAATGTAATCCTAACAGATTACAATGTATTGTGTGTGTTTATGTTTTGTGCTTTTTGAATTTTCCGCTGATTCCACCACCATGCGTCACAACGCTCTCATGGAACGGAACCCGGAACACAGAGGCATCGGGTGGAGGATCTGACGGAGGACACAGTGGGAGTACATCACGGGATTCTAGGGGCAAGGTAAGTACCTGTACGTGGATACTGCGATGTAATCCCGAGTGTGGCACTGGGTTACCGCTTTTGGTACTGCAAATTAACCCTGAGCCACACACAGGATTACCACCAGGGAGGTTAATGTTCATGTGCATGTAAAGACAGGCGTCCCAATACTTTGGACACTATATAGTCTGTAATGCGTAAAAGGGGTTAATCTTAAATAGGCTGAAATTGTGTTTTTTCATCGTCAACAACAAAGTGATAACATAAAAAACAATTGAATTTGACTTAGCTCTTTGCAAATTGCATTTTGTTGGTATTGTCTTTCCCTGCACCCAGCTTGGTACATTTCCCTTGGTCGGAATTTGTATTGACTCATCTGTGTGAATATTTTCTGACTCTGTTCTTCTCACAAAGTGTTGCATGAGAAAGAATGTTTTTACAAAGTGTCTGTATCATGGTATAAGAGTTAACAGCTGAACAGTGTTTGGTCCCCAAGTAAAAATTACATATACCAGCAGAATAGCACAGAGTGCCTTTGGTGATGACATTACATAATATCTAAATGTGAAAATCTTGACAGTCTAGTAGCCTATGAATGTAAGTCCAGTCATTCCTAATATGTTGTAAAATAAGCATGGTAAAAAATGAATATTTCCAGTGGAACCGTATCTGCATACAATTACTTTACTATTTTATCTGATCTCTGCAACAGGTGCAAGGAAGCTCGGGCTTGGGAATTGGTTCCCACTGTTTTTCTAAAAATGACCTCAGACAGAGCTAACACTTGAGGCACGCGTTTTTTTTTTTTTTCTGGGCTATAATCTGGTTTTTGCTTCTGTGTGATCATTCCATTCTTTCAGCAAATTAATTGCAGCAATTTCCCTTGTAGCACTGCATACCAGTGGAGCAGAGATTAATAGGAAGAGATGCATTTCCAATATGAACTTCTAAATGCTGACGGAGGTATCTAGGGTGTTGAAATTTACAGATGAAGTTGTCCTGCAACTGGATAGCTTGAACTTAGAATGACTCTGACAATACTCAGCAAACAAATTTAAAACTTTTAGCAGTTAGTAGCTTACGGTTCAAACTAAATGAATTTACTTTGTTCATTCAGAGGAAAGTTTAATTTTATTTATTTCATTGCTTACTTTTCTATATCTTCCAACCTTTGCAAACTAGCAGTTGATAGTACAAGAACACATTGATGTCAGAGAATGTAATTAAAAGGCAATTTCATATGTTTTCAATTCTGTGAGATAAGCCTAAAAAGAAAAATTATTTTATGGTATAGGCTGATATATGCAGCTGTTTTTTTTCATCTGTTGTCCTCTAGTAACATAAAGCAAGTGAATGAGGGTACAACTCCATAGTTAGGCTTTATGATTTGTTTGATTATTGTCCATATAATGTCAATATAATGGCTGTTCAAAGGTAGGAGATTTACCTGAAATCAAATTTTCCCTAAAAACAGTTTTTTTTTCCATAATTGAAAAAAATGCTGGAGGAATAGGATACGTGTCTCCATTGGAAAATATTTCCCTTCATTTTCTGTTGAGAGAGGAAGTATTGGGAAATGTCTCTTGCCGAGGAGATTTACTCAAAGTGGAGCACACAGAATCTTGGGTGATCAGGAAGGAATTTTTTCCCCTGCTGTAAGCAAATTGGATCATGCTTTGCTGGGGTTTTTCGCCATCTTCTGGATCAACTGTTGGCATAGGATTGTGTTTTTATTGGTTAAACTAGATGGAATTTCAACCGAACTTACTATCTATCTATACTAGCCAATCAGCTTCTAACTTCAGCTTGTTAAATGAAGCTTTGCCAATAAAACCGGAAGCTGATTGGTTTCTATGCAGAGCTGCGCCAGATTTCACACTCGGTTTTAGTAAATCAACCCCAATGTGTCTTCCTGTCCAGTTACAAAGGCTTAATGGAGAAATGGGGACAGGATGTGAGGTGAAATCTCCCAAACTCGACCACCAACAGCACCAAAAACTTGACAGGAGTATTTGATAGAGATGGGTGAATCTGCTTGAGTTTGAGTCAAAGGGTGTTTGTCGAATCCTGTTTAAAATGAATAAAATACAAATTTATCAGTGAATTCTATTGAAGTGTAATGCCGCGTACACACAATCGGAATTTCCGACAACAAATGTTCAATGGGAGCTTGCTGTTGGAAATTCCAACCGTGTGTAGGCTCCATCGGACATTTTTTTGTCAGAATTTCCGACAACAAAAATTTGAGATCTGGTTCTCAAATTTTCCGACAACAAAATCCGTTGTCGGAAATTCCAATGGTGTGTACACAATTTCGATGCACAAAATTCCACGCATTCTCGGAATCAAAAAGAAGAGCTGCACTGGCTATTGAACTTAATTTTTCTCGGCTCGTCAAACATCTTGTACGTCACTGCGTTCTTGACGTTCGAAATTTCCGACAACATTTGTGCGACCGTGTGTATGCAAGACAAGTTTGAGCCAACATCCGTCGGAAATAAATCCAGGATTTCATGTCGGAATGTCCGATCGTGTGTACGCGACATATGGGTTGTGAATCTTGATACTACATTCTGGTATTTTTGTCAAAAAAGGGCATGGGGAGCTGGGCACTGCCATGGGGAACAAAAACAAAGCAAAATATATATTTTTTAAATGCCGTAAGGAGCACTCATTTGAGAACAATATGGAAAATACACAAATCCTTAAAAATACAAGCTTGGGGGATATCTTTAAGCTGTATGTGGCATTGTGGAACAGTGCAATCTTTGTGAACAGAGTCAGAGGAGCCATAATCTGGCATGACAACTTTTGGACATGTAATTGATTTATTTAACTTTTACATTTAGCTTAGCTTGAATGCAGCAACAGCACCAGGGGCAGCCTGTCCATTAAGGGCACACGGGCACCACCCCCCATCCATTGCTGCCTCCCCCTATACATGCGTCTCACCCCTTGCAGGACACCGGATGCATGAATTACAATGGGGGGGGTGTTTTTAGAAGCACCTTATTAGAGCCAGAGGCTCTAATAGGCTTCAAAATAGGGTGCTCTCAGGGCGCAGAGAAGCCTGATGAAGGGCTCCGAAACATCGCTTCTATTTATTTTTTTGATACTATGTGATTAAAATTTTGGACCCAATTTTTGGGATCCTGGTGTGCTGGTGACACTTTCTTCTCATTTTATCAGTGTTGTCACATGAAAAGATATAATACAATATTTACAAAATTGTGAGTGGTGTACTCACTTTTGTGAGATACTGTATATCAAACACCTTCTGCTCAATGTGTATCATAAATAAATAATAGTGAGCAACCACCTTTGTGCACTGCTCCCATGCTCTCAGAACTCTCACCTCATATGGAATAAAGACAAGCCTTTGAATAATATATTCAATAAACTGGTATGCTGCTCCACCTCCAATAGGGTTACTCAGGTACTGGCAGGGCCGGTGCTACCACTAGGCAAACTAGGCAGCCACCTAGGACACACTGCTGCCTAGGGCGTCCGGCCACTGGTGTTCCTACTCTCTTCTCTCTACAGCAAGCAACTAAGTCTCAGCATCAGCAGGCAGTCGCCGCTTCGTTCACACATAGTGTCAAAGGGGCAGCGGCGGCGGAGGACTGTGTCTGTGTCCCGACTCCCAAATTAATGGAAGCAAGCAAACATTCATTGATGGGCACTGGTAGGCTGCATTGTTGGGCACTGGTGAGGCTGCATTTGATAGGCGCTTCATTAAAAAGTTGGGGTATACATGAGCAGGGCAAAGGGGGGGTCAGGGGTGGAGCCAGGGGGGGGGCGAAAAAATCAGGTTTTGCCTAGTGTGTCAAAAATCCTTATACCAGCTCTGGGTAGTGGTCCCTTTAAGACACCTGCAGTCCCTTTAAATCGCTGGTGCATCCACTCATCAACATGTTAGAACAAAATAAACATACCTCCCAGTGCAAAATGTAAAAAAAAACCAACCCTTTATTGTACACAGTGCATGTAATCTGGTATATACTCAGAATTGCATGGTATCTCGCATCACGTGACTTTATCAGGGGAACCGGATTGGTTAGTTTCATCTGTATTTATATACCATACACAGGACATTTTATTTAAGAGAATTGGTTATTTTTTATTGTTTCAAAATTTTGGAAAATTACAAAAAAACACTGCTCCAGGCCAAATAGAAAAACATTTTTTTGTTCATGCATGTTATCCAGGGCAGTGCCCAACTTTTCTTCCCCCCAATCCCCAATGCTATTTTTTGACTATTTGCCTATTAGCTCAGAAAATGGGCATTTTGTTTTGATGGCTCCCATTGATTTTAATGGGGTTAAGGTTCGACATCCAAACTTCTTTGAAGTTCCCCAAACCCTGCTTAAACTGAACCCAGGCCAATTTGGCTCATCCCTAGCTCCCTGTAGCACTCATTGATACCTCTCACTGACCTCTACTTCACCACTTTGTGATGCAGAAGAGTGACACTAACGGGAGGGTTTGATTACGTGGCAACGGCAACAGGAAAGGCAACAATTTACTATCTTCTTTATGGTCAGTTTAATTCTGGGACAGCATTGGTCTAAATAATATAATTGAATGTAGAGGTTGTAGAGGAAAATGTATATGATACTTAAATATAAAATATGCTGGCAAAAAGTGAAAGTAGAAATAGAAAATCCTCATTTGTTGTAAGCTATTGTGATTTTTATTTGTTGTTTATGGTTTCGAAGATCCATATTTGCTAGTGATATTGTGTGATATTCCTTTCCAATCAGGACACAATGAGTGTCTGTGACATCACCACGCTATTATGAGACCATTTATCTCAGGACAGATGGCTGCTCCAGAGACAGAGCATTTGCTTCTTTTTATGCTGATCTTAAAGCGGTAGTAAATTCAGATAATGATAGAACAAGTAAGCAATATTTAAATTCCACTAGACTTTTGTATTCTACAAGCCATAAATAGTATGCTTCAAACTCTTTCTTACTGGCATAATCAAGTAGTTTCATAACGCTCCCGCTTGGTGTTAGACATCGCCATTTCAACTCCTGTCTTCCGTGTCCATCTAGCACTGTTTTTATACCCTCAGTTGGTTTCCCTGTCCATAATCTCGCACATGCACATTACTCCCGGTATCCTTTTGCACAGCCCCTGTGACGTATCGAGTCACAAGGGGTCCAGGATAAGCTTACAAATGCGGAAGTAGTTGGTAAGAGCATTGCGTTATCTTGGGGCTGACGCCAAAAGACAGAGATGATGTAGCCCTGGCACAGACCCTGTATTTTTCCTGAACCATAAGCTTGCCGGAAAATAAGGGGTCACGGCACATGCACCGGTGACGTCAGCTAAAAGAAAAATCAAGATTTATTGCAAAGCCAGCAGATAAGAAGAGATCAAACATTGGAAGACAAAAGTGTAACCTGCAATTATTGATTTACTGAAAAAAGATCTTCATGGGGAGACAACAGCTTTAAGCATTTACATGTCAGTGTTCTGATTACTTATTTTTTTTTTAAAAAAACATTAAATGGAAAGCACTATGGATTCCTTTTTGTGTTTTTGAGAATATAACTATTCTGTAGGGATGAACGCCGGTAAGACCGTGGATATATACTGGTGCACAGGATACCATATATGACCTTATGATATAGGGGTCCAACTATGAAGGAGAGGGTCCATTCATCAGAGCACTTGTTGGTGGAGGTGAAATAGAGAAGAGTGTTTTCACACACTGAAGGACTGCGTGTGGTCACTGTGGGGATATTATTTATTTGGACTCATATGATGCCTTTTCACTGTTCATCACAGGGTTGTTGATATATTTATGTATTGATTTTCATTGTCATTATATATTTTAGGTTGGATACCATTGTTGTTTTTAACCACCTACAGTGCCTTGCAAAAGTATGCACCCCCCTTGGCTTATTACCTATTTTGTTACATTACAGCCTTTAGTTTAATGTTTTTCTGAATCTGAATTATATGTGATGGATCAGAACACAATAGTCTAAGTTGGTGAAGTAAAATTAGAAAAATATATACATAAAACTATTTTTCAGAAATAAAAAAATGATAATTGGCATGTGCGTATGTATTCACCCCCTTTGTTATGAAGCCCATAAAAAGCTCTGGTGCCACCAATTACCTCCAGAAGTCACATAATTAGTGCACCTGTGTAAAATCTAAGTGTCACATGATCTGTCATTACATATACACATCTTTTTGAAAGGCCCCAGAGGCTGCGACACCAGGAGTACCATCAAATCTATCATAACCAAATGGAAAGAACATGGCACGACAGCAAACCTGCCAAGAGACGACCACACACCAAAACTCACAGACCGGGCAAGAAGGGCATTAATCAGAGAGGCAGCACAGAGACCTAAGGTAACCCTGGAGGAGCTGCATAGTTCCACAGCAGAGACTGGAGTATCTGTACATAGGACAACAATAAGCCGTACACTCCATAGAGTTGGGCTTTATGGCAGAGTGGCCAGAAGAAAGCCATTACTTTCAGCAAAAAACAAAATGGCACGTTTTGAGTTTGTGAAAAGGCATGTGGGAGACTCCCAAAATGTATGGAGGAAGGTGCTCTGGTCTGATGAGACTAAAATGTAACCTTTTGGCCATCAAAGAAAACGCTATGTCTGGCGCAAACCCAACACATCACATCACCCAAAGAACACCATCCCCACAGTGAAACATGGTGGTGGCAGCATCATGCTTTGGGGATGTTTTTCAGCAGTCGGGACTGGGAAACTGGTCAGAGTTGAGGGAAAGATGGATGGTGCTAAATACAGGGATATTCTTGAGCAAAACCGGTAGCACTCTGTGTGTGATTTGAGCACAATGACCCCAAACACACTGCTAAAGCAACATTTGAGTGGTTTAAGGGGAAACATGTAAATGTGTTGGGAGGGCCTAGTCAAAGCCCAGACCTAAATCCAATAGAAAATCTGTAGTCAGACTTAAAAATTGCTATTCACAAGCGCAAACCATCCAATCTGGAGAAGTTTTGCAAGGAGGAATGGGCAAAAATCCCAGTGGTAAGATGTGGCAAGCTCATAGGGACTTATCCAAAGCGACTTGGAGCTGTGATAGCCGCAAAAGGTGTCTCTACAAAGTATTGACTTTAGGGGGGTGAATAGTTATGCACATTGACTTTTTCTGTTATTTTGTCCTATTTGTTGTTTGCTTCACAATAGTAAAAAAAAAAAAATCTTCAAAGTTGTGGGCATGTTCTATAAATAAATAATGCAAAACCTCAAACAATCCATGTTAATTCCAGGTTGTGAGGCAACAAAACATGAAAAATGCCAAGGGGGGTGAATACTTTGCAAGGCACTGTAAGTTATTTAGCACTCTTTATGTAATCTGTTGGAGCGCTGCACTCGTTTTATTTATAATTTGCTTGGTGTGTGAATCACATTTAGTGCTGGCAGCTTGTTGCACATATTTATTAATATTGGCAGTGCAGGGTGTTTACCATATTACTAATTCTGGGACAGGATCACTCTAAATACTGTAATTATGTAGAGGTTCTAAATTAAATGGATATAAAACTTAAATATAAAATATGCTGGCTAGAATTGAAAGTAGAAGTAGAAAATCCTCATTTGTTGTCAGCTATTGTGATTTTAATTTGTTGTTTATAGTTTTGAAGGAACATACCGTATTTATCGGCGTATAACACGCACCGGCGTATAACACGCACCCCAAGTTTAGGAGGGCATTTTAAGGAAAAAAAGTTTTAGGAGGGAAGTTTAGGGAAAAAAAAAAAACTTACATTTAAGCGTCATTTGCAGCCTTGCCCAGCGTCATTTGCAGCTTGCCCAGCACCATTTGCAGCCTTGCCCAGCGTGATTTGCAGCCTTGCCCAGTGCGATTTGCAGCCTTGCCCAGTGCGATTTGCAGCCTTGCCCAGTGTGTATTGCAGCCTTGCCCAGTGTGTATTGCAGCCTTGCCCAGTGTGTCTTGCAGCTTGTCAGCGTCTGTGGCATGTTTAAATTTCCCGCCGGAGAAGAACGAGCGGGCGCCGCCATTAAAGACCGAGCACCTCCGGAAAAGCACGAGCCGTCTGTTCGGCTCCACTCGCAGTCCCGCCTCCCTGCTGTTTCGGAAGCGAGAGCAGGGAGGCTTGACTGTGAGCGGCGCCGAACAGTCAGATCGGCCTTTTTCGGCGGCGCTCGTTTTTTTTCGGCAGGCACTCGTTTGTTTTCGGCGGCACTCGTTTTTTTTTTTGACGGCGGTCGCCATTTTTCGGCGCCGTTTGATTTTTTTTGTCACTTTTTTTGGGGGGATCGGCGTATAACACGCACCCACGACTTTCCCCCGATTTTGAAAAAGTGCGTGTTATACGCCGATAAATACGGTACTTGCATGGTATATAGGGTTTGATTTACTAAAGGAAAATAGGCTCTGCAGTTACTCCAGAGCTTAGTAAATGAGGTAAAGCTTCACTTTGCAAAGAAAATAAAAAACAGCATGATTGGATGATAGAAGTCAGCAGAGCTTCTGCTCATTTACTAAGCTCTGGAGCAACTGCACTTGCAGAGTTCAACTGCACTTTGCAAAGTGCACAGTCTATTTGCCTTTAGTAAATCAACCCCATTATTATATATAACAGAATTTTTTCTGTTATGTTGGTGTTAACGGTAAGCTGTTAGAAAACATGTATTTTTGTGATTTATAAAACATCTTGTAATGAGTTTAGAGGAGGTGGTGGGGGGGGGGGGTGGATTGTGCACTTAACTCCCTTTTGATCTTGTGTTCCGAAAACATTAAAAGATTAAGAGCTCATGAAATGGGAACAAAACGTCAAAACATTATTGGTGTTAAAACTCCATCTAAGTGCAAAACCATTAAATCACAAAGAGGAAAGAGGTGCTAATGGTATATTTTCTGCCACTGTTTTATAAATTAGTGTCCAATCATGCTTGTAAGGCAGTCTGCTTTTCTATTCCTAAAAAGTGAAAGATAAGGAAAAGATAATACACGCAGTTACAGTGCCCAACTATATATTTGTTATTAATGTCCTTTGCTTTCTCAAATGCAAATCCATTGCTTTTTCTGAAGAGGAAATCTAAATTTTCTGAGCCCCATCTCATCACACATATTCAAAATCTGACTGCTGCTTGAATACTTGACCTAGATCTAGTAAAACTTCTTTTTGCACCGTCCCCTGCAGTAATTATATTTCACCTCTAGATATCTTCAGTCTTTTAGACTGAATGACACCCAATGTTTTGCATGTGTTGCCCTTCCATGTGCTCCTTGCTACAAAGGCCAGTTATAGGTGAGGGCAGTGGTCATTTGTCTGTACTGTTGAAATATTGGTGAGGGGACCTACTGGACATCTTTACTGCCATGGTGCTATATGTTGGGTGTCCAGTGTGCCCCTGTGACTTTAAAGAGGGGTGGACTCCCTCCAGGCTCACCTGCCCTCTGCCTATCCATTATAATGCATGTGCTTCCACTGTGAAGGCTCTCAAAATTTAGAGTTAGGACTACAGAAAATACTGGGGTGCCTTGACCAATCTGTAGCTTATGCATGTATTTGCAAATGTGTGCAAACTAAACCCCTGTTTTTAACGCATACTGTTAGACAGGACAATTCAGTTGGTTTGCAGGCTGGTCAGTAAGTTGAGCTGGGAATTGTCTTTGGTTTTGTTTTGAATGACACCCAGAATCATTCAAGCAGCAAGACTGAGGACATCCTATGTGCGCAAGACATCAGGGACCCATCACCTAAGAAGGATGTCACCGTGGAATCCTTAATTCAGAGTGTAACAATACAGAGGGTGCAGCTGATGCCATCAGGTTAGTGCCACTGTCTGCACCATTGAGGGCTGCCCAGTAGAAGATGTGAAGGGGAAGAGGACCCCATGTGTGACATGACCAGGGCTGGCCTGGGGGGGGGGGGGGGGCAGGGTGACAATTTCCCCATAGGCCCGCCCTAACTTAAATGTAAAACCCACTGCCAATTTTTTTTTTCATGGAGGAAGTTGGGCCAGGGGCACAGCCACAGTGGCCGGCCGCATGCTGTGGCAGTCTGGGAGTTGTAGTCCACACGCGTTCTAGGTTCCAGTGGGTGGAGAACTGAGAGCAGCGCAGCCAGGAAACTACAACTCCCAGATCTTGGAGGCAGGCAGAGGCAGCAGGGAGTCGGGACCCACATGACTGGTTGGGCTACAAGTTTACTTGACTCCAGGACAGAAGCATCACACACCCAGGACTGGAGGAGGATGTACAAGGACCTGCTCAGCTGAGCTGACACTGGCAGCTGCCATTGCTGAGGTGAGAGATCCTGACACCCCCAGCTGAACCCCACATCCCATCTATCTCCCCCATACACCATATTTACCCGCCCCAGTGCGCACCCAGTAACCTCAAAATAGCCCTCAACACTGTGGGTCCTACTAGGAGCTGGCCATGGCCTGTTGGTTCTGCTGGGAGCTGGCCATGGCCTATGGGTCCTGTTGGCCTGTGGGTCCTGCTGGCTGCTGGCCTGTAGGTCCTGCTGGGAGCTGGCCATGGCCTGTGGCCCACAAGCCATGGCCAGCTACCAGCAGGACCTATAGGCCAGCAGAACCTACAGGCCAGCGGTCAGCAGGACCCACAGGTCAGCAGCAAGCAGGACCCATAGTTTAGTGGCCACCAGGACCCACGGTTTGTGGCCAGCAGGACACACAGGTCCGTGGCCAGCTCCCAGCAGGATCCACAGGTGGCCGCTGTCATACGGAGTCCTGCCTCCTGGACCAGGATTAAAGAGAGTAGAGCCTCCGGATTACACAGAGTGGAAATCTCCCACTTACCCGGCACAGCCGCTGTCATATGAAGTCCAGTCTCCTATGATAGGAGCCGGTCCAGGAGACTGGACTTTGTATGACAGCGGCCGTGGTGGGTAAGCAGGAAATCTCCACTCTATGTAATCCCGAGGCTCTCCTCTCTTTAATCCCCATGCACTGGTGAGGCTGCATTGATGGGCACTGGTGAGTCTGCATTGATGGGCACTGGTGAGGCTGCATTGATGGACACTGATCAGGCTGCATTGATGGACACTGGTGAGGCTGCACCGATTGGCACTGATGAAGGCTGAGCTGATGGGCACTGATGAAGGCTGAGCTGATGGGCACTGATGAAGCTGCATTGATGGGCATTGGAAAGGCTGCATTGATGGGCACTGATGAGGCTGAGCTAATGGGGGCTGATGAAGCTGCATTGTTGGACACTGGTAAGGCTGCATTGATGGGCATGGGCACTGTTGAGGCTCCATTGATGAGCACTGGTGAGGCTTAGCTGATGGGCACTGGTGAGGCTGCATTGATGGGCATGTATGAGGCTGAGCTGATGGGCACTGGGGAGCCTGCATTTATGGGCACTGATCAGGCTACATTGATGGGCACTGGTGAGGCTTCATTGATGGGCAATGATCAGGCTGCATTAATAGGTGCTGGTGATGATGAGCTGATTCGGTGGTTCAATGGGCCACTTGACTGGACTTTCTCCCCAGGCCTAAGGCTGCCAGCCCCTCCATGGACATGACTGGCCTGAAGACAGCCAGAAAAAGTAAGGATAAAGAACAAAACATAGAATTCACTTGGTCATAATTCTAAGAGTGGGGGTGGATGACTGGGGACAGGGGAATTTTCATAGATTTAAGAATGGTAACCCACTTTTTTTAACCAGAATTAGGCTTTAAATTACAAAATGTTCTATATAGCCAATATTTATGTTATATAGGAACATGGGGGTTGATTTACTAAAGGCAAATAGACTGTGCACTTTTGCAAGTGCAGTTGCCCCAGAGATTAGTAAATGAGGTAAAGCTTCACTTTACATGCAAGGAAAATAAAAAAAAAACTGAATTTTTGCTTGCACATGATTGAATGATGGAAATCAGCAGAGCTCTCCATCATTTATTAAGGAGCCACTGCACTTGCAAAAATGCACTTTAGTAAATCAACCCCATTGTTACATAGTGTGATGTTTTGCTTTATGTAAAATATTTTTTTGCAGGCAGTTTTTAAAAATACAGACCTCCAACTTGTATTATATGTTCTTAGTAATTGGATTCAAGAGACATTAGGATCTAATTCTTTCAGAGTGAGAAATCTTTGCCAAGTAATTAGTACTGTTCACAAAAATAGCACATTTTGTGTGTCCTTGACTTCATGTCTTTTATTCCCAACAGACAACCTTAAAAACTTTCACAAAATTCCTACTGGTGGCAGAACAAAGCTTGTGTGTAATCGATATGTAGGTGATGCAGCCAGCCAGATGTGAACAAAAGCAAGTAATTTATTTAAAGCAAAACATAAGAAGGATGCAAAATATTTGCCAAGCTAAATCTGTAAATACACTTTAATGTCTTTATTCTCAAAAAATGTGGAGTACATCTCAATGTATAATGCTAACAATGCTATAATGACACCAGTGATGTTCCTTTTAGTAACAGTGACCCCAACAACTGTTTGCTAAACTCATTTAAAAGATAATAATGTGCTTTTACTGTGTGGTGTATATATTTTTTTTTAATGAATGGTGAATTAATAACCATGGAGAAGTCGTAAATTAAACAAATCTAGACTTACATTACCCTTTAATTAATCTATATAAAAAAAACTTGTAAAATTATTCTTTCGTTTAGCTAGTGTAATTAATATTTAACTTAAACCTGTATTTATAGTGCATATTACACACCAGATGAAAGGTGAAACCATGCTTGTAGTAGAAATGGTTCTTAGGTGGGCTAATAAAAAGGAGTGAGTCAGTGTAGGAATGTTCATTAGAAGTGCAGAAAGCAAGTATGTAGCAGAGAATTAGGAAAGCTGTGCTTTGAAAATTTTAATATATGAAACTGTCTAGTTCAGCAGGGTTGAGCCACAGACTCCACAACCCTAAAACCTAATTCATTAGCCATATTATGATTTTATTTGGATAATATTAAAGAAACACTGTCTCTTTGCTCATTCAGTGACAAAATGACAGTGCCTCCTAATAGCCCACCCAACATGGTGTACTTAATACCTGCTTATCTGCATTGCTCCTCTGTGCTCTTTTGGAGGCCTTGCTCTCCCGTGTGATGGTGCTTGAACCAATCACTAGAGGCAAACACTTTCAGGTGGGGGAAGTGACATCATCTGCCCGGGAAAGTTTCAACACTGTCCAACACCAGTGCTTACACAAGGTGTACTCCGGCAGACACTGCTATTTTTCCTTTTTTAGGTAAACATAAGCTTTGCCCATTCAGGGCAAAGTACCAGGCTGCTTTTTTCTAGGTTCACATCGCTGCAATCTGATTTTGATATGATTTTAGATTAGCTTATGTAGTGCAACTTGAATGCAACTTGGATGCTACATTGATGCTACTTGGTTTGCACATTCTATGGGGCCAAAATCATGCTGGAAGTAGTACAGGAACCTTTCCAAAATTGCACCATGCTGAGATGAATTTATATGAAAGGACACTATTGAAAGCAATGTAATTTCCATTATCATTTGATTCTTGTGACTAAGGTTGCATCTGAATTTGCAGTAGTTTGAACAGAACCTTAATCCCCTACTGCTCCTTAGAATATACTTACATCTAGCCTATATACTAGCCAGTGCCGGGACAAGGTCATACGGTGCCCAGGGCAAAGATGGCAAACCACGCCCCCCCCCAGGGTGTAAAGAGCCCCCCTTAATGACCAGTCCATTTTTTGCTATGTAGAACTGCGTTACTTTAACTTCCAGTTGTGCGGTCATATAACATTATACCCAAACAAAATGTATATCTTTGTTTCACACAAATAAAGCTTTCTTTTGGTGGTATTTGCACACCACTGGGTTTTGTTAGCTTTTATTATGTGAATGAAAGTTTTTTTTTGACATTTCATCTATTAATATAATGCAGATTAATAGATGAACTGTCTGGATCCGATTGGGGAGGGGGGAACATGAGGGGACATTAATTACCAATGCTATTTTTAATTTCTGTAATATGCAGCATGGGGGGGGGGGTTAACGTACTGCCACTGGTCACTGATGCATTAGTGGCTTACCAGTGGCAGTACATTAATTCCCCCATGCTGCATTAAAAATATTAAAAATAGCATTGGTATCTAACATCCCCTCAGCCTCCTCCCCTCCCCAATGGAATCCATACAGTTCATTTATTAATGTGCAGAAAGCATGGCATTTGGCAATCATGTGCTTTCTTACTTTGTAAGTTCCTCCAGCAGCAGGCGCAGCTTCAGCAGCAGCTCTCTATGCGCCTCCCGTCCTGCCTCCGGCTGTGAGTGACGTCACACTGCCGGGACAGGACTACGAATCGCCTTCATAAGGGGAGAGAAGCGCTGACAGGGAAGGGCTGGTGCGGTCTGTCTAGGCTTGTGCCGGGTGCAGGAACGCACTCGGCACATCGTTACAGTAGCAGGTGACTACAGTACAGCTATTAACGGAGCTGGCTAGGGTGTACTGTGAAGCACACTGATGGCACTTCACCTGCGCCCCCCTGCCTCCAGAAAATTGTCCCGCCCAGGGCATCCGCCCCTTCTGCCCCTGCCTTGTACCGGCCCTGATACTAGCCATCACATCTAAGAATTGGTAAGCTGCAATATAATAAATGTTTGCTTTTGGGTTTAATACCACCTTAAAGTGACTTATTGCTTTGCCCTTTGTGGGCAAAGAAAATGTTCACTTTAAACAAACGTTTTAGTACCTTTATAAGTCTATAGAAAAATAGTTGACGTGTCACAATATACAACAGTAAATTATTTAAAGGTACCTTTTACCATTACATAATAATGCTCAAGATTCAGTCAAGTTACAGTCTCTTGAAACCTGTCTGATCAAAAAAAAAAAAAAACATTCTAGGAATATGATGATGTTTTCTGAATAAAGACAAATGGAAACATTTCCCTTCCCATTAGTGATCACTCACCTTACTTCTCACTCCAACAGGCTTCAGCACTATTCTCTTCTCACTGACATCCGTTCTGTGGGTGGTCTTTTGCTGTCCTCACATAAAATATAGGGCTATTGCCACTGTATTGTGTTGTAAGAAACACAACTAAAAGTTTTTGAACTTGAATCTATGCTCTCTGTTGACACCACCATATGTGGAAGCGAGTTCCACATCCTTACTGTCCTACCTGCAGTTTAAGATTGAACTGCTTCTAATCCAGCTTCATTGTGTGGACACATGTCTTTTTTTTTTTTAACAATCAGGAGTGCTTTATTGTAAAGAAATAAGATACAGTACAAACTGCCAACAATACAGAAGAACACCATGCAACATTGCATGTAATATTATAGCAATACAGACATGAATTACCCAAAATAACCATTCAATGACATGTGCCATGAGATGAGTCTCTACCATATAGGTCCTGTATATATGTCTAATAAGGAGAGAGAAGGGGGGGAGGAAAGAAGGGGAGGGGGAAACACGTACTTTAACATGCAGTCCAAGATGACCATATTTTTTCATACTTCCATGGACACCCACAACTGATGTATGTTAATTTATATAGCGGCAAGGCAGCATTTATTTTGGATTCCCAGGAGGACACGGAGGGGGGAACCGAGGAGGACCATTTACATAATATTTCTTTTTTTGCATAGAACAAAAGATAGAAGATTAACAATTTGCTATGATGGGACCTTTGTTCATCATCCACACGCAGCAGAGCCAACTCAGGCACCATAGGGACAGATAGCTCAAGGCGTATGTTTAAGTGCTCAAATACTCCAGACCAGAATGGTGACAGTTTAGGGCACGACCAAAACATATGCATGAAGGTGCCCGGGGACCTCTCACATCTTAGGCATTGCGGGTTTCTGTCGACTCTATGAAGAAATTTTGTTTGTACGAGCTTGTCCCCAGCAGAGATAACCAACCTGGGGCCCCTGTCTAGGGACTTCTCCCAATCTTCCCTATCTAGGTTGGGAATGTCCTCATGCCACATATTCCAAAGCCTGTCTAATTTACCCGAATCAATAGGTAGCAACGTGCTGTATAGAGCAGATAAGGGTTTGGACAAATGATCACTCAGTAAAAGATCTTCCACCGGATCTCATTCAAGAAGTGGCGGTACCGGAAACTGAGCTCTGGCGGCATGTCTAAGCTGGGCATAACGGAAATACATCCATCTGGGCAAGTTATACGTGTGCGTCAATTGAGGGAACGTCAGCAAGACTCCTGACGGCATAATATCCCTTAGGGTCTTGATTCCGAATCTTGCCCACACCTGCGGATCTGGTATGGAGCGAAAATGTGGCAAGTTAGGGTTCCCCAGAGGGGCTGGGCCGGAGACCAGCGGCCAGGCCGGAGAAACCCACGCCTTGCTGCTTTCCATACCCTAAGCGTCTGTGTTGCATTTGTTAAAATATGATTTTTTAAACATCAGACCTAACATTACATGGGAGAAATTACAAGTTTAGTTGATCAGATTCTCTGGTTTGAGTAGAATTCTCAAACAAATGCTGTTTTCATACAATGGTGTTAGATAACAAATTGACAGTTGAAGAGACTATTGTCTCGTCAGCTACAGTAAACATGCAACCAACAGTCCATTGTCTTTTAAAACAGTTTGAGAGGGTGTCTCAACCTGAAAAGAAGGACTGTTAATTGGTTGTTATGGAAACAAGTGTATAAACATTAAACTTTGGTCAACAAACTGGCATATAAAATGGAGTAGAGACACAGAGAGGGACTGGAACATCATGCTGTAACATCAGGACACACATCATCATGCTTTGAAGATCAGAAGAAGCCGCTCATGATACAAGAACAGAACCTGGTCTCTAAGAAGAAATATTGCCAATTGGAGATCATGAACATTCAGTAACAGAAGTTAAGTAACCCTTTTAAATGTATTTGTACTGTTAGACTTTAGGCTGTTCTATTTTCTAGGCATTTTGCTTGTTATAGATATCTGTCAGTCTTGTATTGTATTCCTAAGATTGTAATAGTTTTGTACAGCAGTTTTTGTTAGTAAAACGCACATCTATACACTGCAGAAGTCTCAGCTTCCTTGTTATACCACAGAGTAACCTTGCTAGATAGACGCAAGCGATACATTTGGGGGCTCGGCCGTGACTGTGCTATAGTTCAATTGAAGCAGAGCTGTTTTTTCTGTAGTGTGTAGCTTGTGCTAGGTAAAATGCTGCGTAAGCTGTTTAGGAAAAGCAAGGCTGTAGAGGGTTCTGGTGACCAGAAGGAAGTGTGCAGCTTACCTATCTGGGCCAGAGACAATGAGTGGGAGCCTCTTGCTAAAGAAATTGTGAAGTATGCTTCTCCCTTGAAGCTGACTTGGGGTGATAAAGTCTCAGATCATTTTGTAGATTTTAGCCTTAAGGGGTTGGATTTAAGTAAAAAAGAGAAGAGAACGGTGTCCAAATTCGGATGGTATTTTCTTCACGCATTTTACATCGAATCACATAGAAGGGAGAAGGCAGAGGCAGAAGTTAAGGTATTAAAAGACCAGCTAGCAGTTGCTTCAGAGTGTGTACGTTCAACTGCTAGTCGGGCTGATGATTTGCAAGAGCGGTGTGCAGCCCTCATGACCAAATCAATTAATGCCTTAAGGAAAAGGAAGGGCCGTAAACCTGTTAGTAAAGCCAGGGTACGTGCCATTGTCACATCCCAAATTGGGACTGTGAGGATGTGCTCTCCTCAAATGATAGTGAGGATGAGGAGATAGAGTTTGATGTTTCGCATGATGATCTGCTAGTGCGAAAGAAAAAGTATGCCAGACCTCTCATTACTAAGCATAGGAAACGGCAACATGATAGAGAGGATATGGCAGATGGGGAGGTGCATTATCGCAACCCCAGAGATGTTGAATTTGAAGAAGTACGGGAGTTTACACAAACTGAACTCCATGAGCTGGCAAAACAATACAAACAAAGGTCTGGGGAGCCTCTAGTGAGTTGGCTCCTACGCTTATGGGATGAAGGAGCAGACAGTGTTGTTTTGTCAGGTAAGGAAGCAGTGACTATGGGAGTGTTAACCCATGATCCACAATTGCGTCAGGCAATGCGAAAAGCCCGAGAGTTTAGCGTGAATTTTTCACTGTTAGACCTCGTTAGAGATGGAATAGTCCGAGTATACTCTAGTCCTACTGACCTGGAAAATACCTACTCCTGGAGATCAATAGCAGAGGGTATTTCCAGGTTACGTGAGATGGGTTGTATAACCGGATTAAATACGTTTCCAGAATGGATGGGTCCAGATATGGAACCCTTTACGTCTGCTCTGCGCTCTAAGCTGATGAAGTCTGCGCCATTTAATCTCAGGGCTCCCTTATTGTCCTTGTTGGGAGGCCTGGGATTAAACAGCAAGATTCATGAAGCTACAACCCTTTTAAGCCAGTTGGGGGAGCTAGAGGAGACTAGAACAAAACCTGTCAGGGCAGTAGATAAGGTCAAGGCCAGACAGGAAGAATACAAGCAGAAAAGAACAGAGAAGAAAGGGAATGGGGTAGAGAAGACAGGAGGTGAAGAGAAAACCAGGCTAGTTATTTCTAGGAAAGAAATGTGGGTGGACCTATTAAAGGCAGGAGTACCTAAAGATGAGATAGATGGCTTTTCTACTGCAGAAATGCTGAAGAGGTGGAAAGATTTAGTAGGTAAAACTGTCAGGGTTAGAAACACTACTCCTAGTGAAGATAACATCAGCCTAGACTTAGAGGAAACAGAACAGACACCTCCTGTTAGCCCCAAACCAATTCCCAAAACTGAACGTGAACACAAACCCAAATCCCTTTATCCTGGGGAGGAGTTAGAGAGAATCAGAAAAGGGGATTGGGAGGTTCCTTATCCTTTATGAAGGGAAGGTGAGTCTCCTGTAATAGCCGTGAGGGCAGTGACAGCAGGAGACCGACGCCCATATGCACCTGTCACTGTATGGTGGGGAAAGTCATCTTCTCCCACACATGTAATGGCTTTAGTTGATAGCGGAGCCGAAGTTACACTTTTGCAAGGAAATCCTTCCCATCACAAAGGAGAATTGATTTATGTAGAAGGTTTGGGAGGGCAAACTACACCAGCAGTTAGGATACGAGTGAAATTGGCTATTGGCAAGGGATCAGGATTTATGACGAATGTTTTGGTATCAGAGTTACCTGAAAATATTCTGGGGATGGATGTACTTCAAGGTCAGTCAATTCAGACTGAAAGAGGTACATTCACATTCGGGTATCCTGATAAAGCGTATCTGGTAAGGGCGGTGAAGGCTGTGGTCAGAGGTCATGCGAAATGGACCCCTGTCTACATTCCTCCACCAGAGAAGCCAGTCTGTCTCAAGCAGTACAGACTTCCTGGAGGCCACAAAGAAATTGGGGAGACTATTCAAGAACTGTTGAGAGTAGGGATCCTTAGACCTGCTGTAAGTCCTTTCTCGTCTCCGGTGTTCCCAGTAAAAAAGCCTGATGGGACATATAGAATGACTGTGGATTACAGAGGTCTAAACAAAGTGGCACCTCCATTGAAGTCAGCTGTACCAGATATGATCTCAATTGTTAAAAAAATTGCTAAAGATGCAGGAGAATATCATGCTGTGATAGACCTGGCTAATGCTTTCTTTTCGATTTTAATAGACCCAGAGTGTCAAGACCAGTTTGCTATGGTGTGGGACGGCCACCAGGACACTTTCACTGTCCTTCCGCAAGGCTATCTTCATTCTCCAATGATTTGTCATGGACTGATTGCCCGAGATTTAAGCACCCTGAATTTGAAAGTCGCTGTGTTTCACTACATTGATGACATCATGATCTCTGGAACAAAAGAAGATGTAACTGAAGCACTGCACCTGCTGATACATCACATGGAGAACAGAGGGTGGGCTATCAACAGAGACAAAGTCCAAGGACCTACCACAGAGGTGAAATTCCTAGGAATGATGTGGACTGGGCAACAGAGGAAAATTCCAGAGACAGTTGTGCAAACTATCCGGGAGCTGTCGCCCTTTACTACCAAAAAGGAGGCACAGAAGTTCATTGGAGTTGTGGGGTTCTGGAGATCGTTCATCCCACATCTTGGACTGATTCTGAGGCCTATATATAATGTCACCCGGAAAAGGACTGAGTTCTCATGGGGTTCAGAGCAGCAGACTGCATTCCTGGCTGCTAAAGAAGCTATTTTGCAGCATCAGGGATTAGGACCCGTGAGACAAGGAGTACCATTTCATCTGGATGTAGTGGAGCAGAATGGTACCATATCTTGGAGTCTGTGGCAGCCAAATGAAAAGAAAGGACTAAGAGCAATACCCATTGGATTTTGGTCCAAACAACTGACAGGGGCACAGAAGAGATACACGCCCCTAGAGAAGTACCTGTTTGGGGCCTACACAGCACTTCAACATGTAGAGCCCATTACAGGAAAGGACACAGTCACCATCCATACTGCATTGCCAATAGCAGGATGGGTGAGAGATAATGGACTGATCACTAGAGCAGCTGTAGCTCAGAACCAGACACTGATGAAATGGAAGTGGTACCTTCAAGAAAGAGGGGGTATTGCAGCTGGGGATGTTAGAGACATTTCAAAACAGTTGGCAGGGCTTGTTACTTTTACCAGCACCCAGCCAGAAGAAGAAATTCCTGTGCTGCAGTCATCCCCCATTCAAGAGGCTCCACCCTTTGAGTCTCTGTCAGAAGACATGAAGCAGTCAGCATGGTTCACTGATGGTTCAGCCATAGTCGCCTCGTCTGGGCGTAAATGGACAGCAGCAGCCTACAACCCAAGTACAGACACAGTCCTGCAGGAGACCGGAATTGGAGGGTCCAGCCAGTATGCAGAGTTGAAAGCTGTAGTGATGACTCTTCAGGAGGATCTTTCTTCCCATGTCACTATCTACACTGACAGCTGGGCGGTTTTTAAAGGACTGACAACTTGGATGCCCACATGGAAGTCCAATGAATGGATGATTCATGGAAAGGTGGTGTGGGGAGGCAAGGAAGTCTGGGACTACATCTGGAAGGAAGCTCACTCGCGCACCATAAAAGTGGGGCATGTTGATGCACATGTGCCCCTAGTCCCAGACTTTGAGAACTATAACAGAGTTGCAGATGAAATCGCCAAAGTGAAGGCAGTTGTGCCAATTGATCCTGTCTTGATGAACTTGGCCAACTGGGCCCACAAGCAATCTTGACATTTGGGGCAGAAAGCAACATATGAATGGGCACAGCAGAGAGGCTTGCCTATATCCATGGACATGATAAAGACTGTAATAGGGAACTGTACAGTGTGTGGAGAAGTGCGACAATGGCCATTACAAAAGTACTCCACCGGGTCGATTAAGAGGGGTGAGAGGCCTGCAGAGATATGGCAGATTGACTTCATCGGTCCCCTGCCCCGGGGAAACAATGGACTGAGATATTGTTGCACTGCAGTGGACACCTATTCAGGACTTATGCTTGTTCATTCTTGCAAACGTGCAGATCAAGCCGCAACGCTTCAACTGCTACAGAAACTTGTCGTTGCTTATGGTTGTCCCAAGCAAGTCCAAAGCGATAACGGCTCACACTTCACCGGATCAACAGTACAGCAGTGGGCCAAAGATTCTGGAGTGTACTGGTTGGGCCACATCCCATACCATCCACAGGCAGCTGGTTTGATTGAAAGATACAACGGGCTATTGAAGGACCAGATACGCAAACTTACACCCACACATACACTAAGGGGGTGGGATCGGGTCCTCACACACGCAGTCATGTTGTTAAATTCTAGGCCAATAGCCAAAAGCACACCATATGAGAGGATGGTAGGGGCTGGGGCACAGATTCCACAGCTGGAGTGCAGAGTTCAGTATTTATGTAAGGTTCCTGAAAAAACAGGGCTTAACAGATACCATGTTACTGCTTCCCATGACATAGAAACCAAGAGTGACGTATCTGAAGCTGAAGCCTATCTAGGAATGAGAGGGAATCTGGCAGGAAGGTTTGAAGTTATATTTGCATTGGCAGATGAGCTTCAAGACAGTGGCTGGGACTCTGACTGGTTAGTGGATACTTCTCAGCAAGAGTGGAAAGTGAGGCTACATAACATAAAACCTTCCAAAATAAAAAGCAGTGATCTTCTGGGAAATATCAGTATATTTCCTCTCCTCCCTATTGATGTTCTTTGGGAGGGTCAGAAGTGGGTACAGGCAGGGGGCAAAGTGTTAGTCAGATATCCAGGCAAGAAGCCATTTAGAGGAGAGATCGTAGCTGAAGGGCCTGGATCTACTGTTTATGTATTATTAGAGGGAACAGATAATCCGCTTTGTTTTCCACTCCACAGGCTGTCTCCGATTTGATCCATAGGAAGACCAGAGAAAAGTGATTACAAGATGGAAAGAATGAGGGAAGATCGCAAGAGCTGTGGAGAGCAAGGCCTTTGATGTATTACAAGCCTGGACTTGTTTCTACAGAACTTTATGGACTGCAGACATAGTACAGTCCCTAGGATGGACTTTCTAATGAACTTTTTTAAAGTTAAAAGACTGAAACATCTTCTCAATGACAGAAATTGGAGGGGTTGCATTCAAGGAAAATTAATGTTTAGAATGAGTTTTATTAGTAATGATATGGAGTCTGAAAGAAAAAAAAAATCTAGGGCGGAATGTGTTGCGTTGCCCAGGGACCTCTCACATCTTAGGCATTGCGGGTTTCTGTCGACTCTATGAAGAAATTTTGTTTGTACGAGCTTGTCCCCAGCAGAGCTAACCAACCTGGGGCCCCTGTCTAGGGACTTCTCCCAATCTTCCCTATCTAGGTTGGGAATGTCCTCATGCCACATATTCCAAAGCCTGTCTAATTTACCCGAATCAATAGGTAGCAACGTGCTGTATAGAGCAGATAAGGGTTTGGACAAATTATCACTCAGTAAAAGATCTTCCACCGGATCTCATTCAAGAAGTGGCGGTACCGGAAACTGAGCTCTGGCGGCATGTCTAAGCTGGGCATAACGGAAATACATCCATCTGGGCAAGTTATACGTGTGCGTCAATTGAGGGAACGTCAGCAAGACTCCTGACGGCATAATATCCCTTAGGGTCTTGATTCCGAATCTTGCCCACACCTGCGGATCTGGTATGGAGCGAAAATGTGGCAAGTTAGGGTTCCCCAGAGGGGCTGGGCCGGAGACCAGCGGCCAGGCCGGAGAAACCCACGCCTTGCTGCTTTCCATACCCTAAGCGTCTTTGTTGCATTTGTTAAAATATGATTTTTTAAACATCAGACCTAACATTACATGGGAGAAATTACAAGTTTAGTTGATCAGATTCTCTGGTTTGAGTAGAATTCTCAAACAAATGCTGTTTTCATACAATGGTGTTAGATAACAAATTGACAGTTGAAGAGACTATTTTCTCGTCAGCTACAGTAAACATGCAACCAACAGTCCATTGTCTTTTAAAACAGTTTGAGAGGGTGTCTCAACCTGAAAAGAAGGACTGTTAATTGGTTGTTATGGAAACAAGTGTATAAACATTAAACTTTGGTCAACAAACTGGCATATAAAATGGAGTAGAGACACAGAGAGGGACTGGAACATCATGCTGTAACATCAGGACACACATCATCATGCTTTGAAGATCAGAAGAAGCCGCTCATGATACAAGAACAGAACCTGGTCTCTAAGAAGAAATATTGCCAATTGGAGATCATGAACATTCAGTAACAGAAGTTAAGTAACCCTTTTAAATGTATTTGTACTGTTAGACTTTAGGCTGTTCTATTTTCTAGGCATTTTGCTTGTAATAGATATCTGTCAGTCTTGTATTGTATTCCTAAGATTGTAATAGTTTTGTACAGCAGTTTTTGTTAGTAAAACGCACATCTATACACTGCAGAAGTCTCAGCTTCCTTGTTATACCACAGAGTAACCTTGCTAGATAGACGCAAGCGATACAGCGTCACCTTAGTCGGATTGGGAAGATCAATATATGCCCCCGCCTCCCTGTAGGCTAGATTCTGCAGTGCCAGCAAGGAACCCAGTCCCGCCGCCTCAACACAGACTGCAGCGTTAGAGCCCTCGGCCCCGAGCCACCAGTAGACTGTAACCAACATTGCTGCACAGTAGTACACTTTGAAATTCGGGAGGGCCAAGCCCCCTAATCGAATAGGCAATTGCAATGTGGATTTAGCCAGGCGCCGAACCGAGCCACTCCATATGAAGGAGAGTAAGCAGCTGTCCACCTCCCGAAAGAACGCTGCCGGAATCCAAGCCGGACTGTTCCTAAAAAAGTAATTAAATCTGGGCAAAATAACCATTTTTAAAATATTAATACGTCCAATGAGGTTCAGTGGGAGGCCGGACCAGGACTGACATTGCTCTCTCAGGAGACACATGTCTTTTTTAGAGAGCTAAGATTAAAACATTTCCTCCCCATGCTAGAATCACCATTTAAGGAATTGTATATTGTTATCACATCCCCTCTTAAGTGTCTCTTCTCCCGGGAGAATATGTTTATTGTTTGTACTCATTCCTCCTCATAAGCCCCCTTATTAGATGTATTGCCCTTTTCTGGACTCTCTTCAGTTCAAGCATATTCTTAATATTCTTCCTGAAGATTCGTGACCAGAACTGGATTGCATACTTAAGATAATACAGAACCTGAGTTTTGTAAAGAGGTAGAATTATAGTTTTATAATTTATTTGGTTTTCATTGTAGTTATATGCGTTATTAAGTTTAGTTTTAGATGTTGCCATTGTAGTTTTCTGTCTTCCTCAGGAAGAGCAAAATGGAGATTTAGCGCAGAAATTAAGTGAGGATTGCAAGATGGTCTGTGTGTCCTTTACCTACGTGTTGTTGTTGTTAAGTCGTTTAGTCATGTCCGACTCTTAGTAACCTCATGGACCATAGCGTGCCTGACTTTTCTGTCCTCCACAGCCTCACAGAGCTTGCTTAACTTCATGTTCATTATTTTGATGATGCTATCTATCCATCTTGTTTTCTGTTGTCCTCTTCTCCCTTTTCCTTCCATGCTTCCCAGCATGTTTCCAGTGAGTCCTCTCTTCGTATTAGGTGGCCAAAGTATTTGAGTTTTAGCATCAGGATCTGTCCTTCCAGTGAATATTCAGGGTTGATTTCCTTCAAGATTGACTGGTTTGACCTTCTTGCCATCCAATGAACTTTTAGGAGACTTCTCCAACACCTACTTACTGTACCTACTTACTTTGAGCTAAAATACTGTATGTAAGGGTAAAAAAGTCACTTGGATATCAATGGCTGATTGCCATCTACATGCATATAAATATGTATATTTATGCATCTATTGTTTTAAATAATGACAGTTTGGTGGCTGGATAGCCAGTTCATCACAATATGTCTTTCAACAACCTTAGATAGTGTTTACAATCATTTTTGTCTTCTCCCTGTTAGGCTGGTAAAATTATCATAATTCAGGATAGTTTACTGAATTTCCAGAAAGAAAAAGACACAAAAAAAAGCTATAATGCACGACTGAAGAGGAGAAAATCATAAACATTGCAGCAGAGCTATAAGTATTCAGTATTATTCCAACGGATGTGTGCTGGAATTTATTATGTTAATGCAGTTTAATTAAAAATGCATGGACAAAGTATTAGGCTATTTTGCCATTCAAAGTGGAGCATTTTATGCTGCCAAGTCGCTACAAAAGAAAAACATCTACCTCAAAAGTAAAATATGCAAGGTAGGTTTTTTTTTTTTTTTTGCTTTCATAGAAGGGTCATTTGAGGAAAATATATAAAAAGACATGAATGTAAAAATTACTGAGGTTTCACAAAATTTTTCCTATTCAGTAAGGGTTTGTGCACTGATATTCCACTTTTTCTAAATATTCCAAGCATTTGCTTAAAAAGTAAACTTGAAAAGGCTGTCAAAGAAGGAGTCAATAAGTCTTTCAGTAGTATTTATGATAGATTGTAGAGATGGAAATATTGTTAGAGAAACCCTGAACAGGATGATGTTGCAGAAGTTCAGGCAAGAAATTAGGAGCCCACAGACAAGAACTTTTGTTTTTGAGTTATAAAATACCTGGGGTCATTTTGGACTTGACACGCAAGGTAAAATGGCAAGCTTCATATTTGTTCTCAATGTGATAAATGGAGATTTAAAAGATTAGGTTACATGATGGCCTCGGCATTGGGAAAGGAAAGAATTGCAGAGTTTTTGGGACTTCAGCATTATCATTCTTTCATTGCAGCTCTGATCATTAGAAATCAAACAGTTTACACTTCAAAAGGAAACATGTTGCAGCATTTAGACAATGCCCGGAGTCAAGAAGGAATGGTTCACCAAGCAAAGAGCAAATATTTTTTACTTTCTGCTATAAAACATACCGGTAATCAATAAAAAATTTTAAAAAATTGAATTTATTCATTAATTTAGGCCAATAAGTATGCTACTACGTATTTTTGGTAAAATCCCAATAAGCATATATTGATTGGTTTGCACAAAAGTTATAGCATCTACAAACTATGGGTTAGGTTTATGGAATATTTATTAATTACATTTTTTTACTAGTAATGCCGCTGTGTGTCCAATCACAGTGGGAGTGGGTCGCTGGCTGCGCACCCCAGACCCTGTGCACAAAATCACATACAGGTACATGATTTTCGTACAGGAGTGGTTAAATGGGCACGGTTTTACAAGAAGCATATAATTAACATATTCATTTTTTGTTGCAGACATATGTATATCGCTTACAATTTACACAGTGCTTTGCATACAGTACGCAACATTTCATTTTTAAAAATATTGTTTTAAGATTTATCATGATAAGGACAGAAACACAGTTGATGTTTCCTGAAAATATATGTTTTGTTTCGGGGGTTCCAAGTAATTTTCTAGCAAAAAAATGCAGATTTTACCTTCTGCTTGAAAATTTTAAAAATTGCACCAGATGGCCTTAAGTGGTTAAGAGTTAAGGACTGGTTAAACAATTGTAAGACTGCACTAAATATCCAACTGCTAGAGGGCAAGACTTGGCTATTTTTATTATCAGACATACACAAACAGCAGGGCTTTATTTAAAGCGGAGCTCCACCTGCACCAAACATATTAAAAGTCAGCAGCTACAAATACTGCAGCTGCTGACTTTTAATAAATGGACACTTACCTGTTCCAGGTTCCAGCGGTGTCGGCAGAATGTGACGAGCGACCGCTAGTCTCTCAGCTGCCCCGCCGCCATCCTCTGTCAGGGAATCAGGAAGTGAAGACGCAACGGCTTCACTGCCCGGTTCCCTACTGCGCATGCGCGTGTCGCGCTGCGTGTCTCTATTGGTCCCCGTTGTGTCCTGGGAACTGTGTTTTCCAAGACACAATGGGGCATCTGCGGATATGGGCGGGACAACTCAGGATATCTCGTCCCGGAAGTGGGTGCAGATACCTGTATTATACAGGTATCTGCACCCCCCTCCCCCCTGAAAGGTACCAATTGTGACTCCGGAGGGGGGGGAGGAATCCGATAAGCGGAAGTTCCACTTTAGGGTGGAACTCCGGTTTAATGAACTTTTCCTAATATCTTCCCACAGTCCCTAAGCACATGGACAGTGCAAGTTAACATACAAATAGACATGTGTGGGAAACATCACCATGCACTGCCCAAGCCTGAAAGTTAATTAATAAAATTTCCATGATCTAGTCAAATTGACTATTCATCCAATTATCATATGCAGTCACTTGTCAGAAATGGTTGAAAATAAATGGTCGCAGATAAAAAATTATAATTTGCACTTACAACCTGTATTTTAGTAAAGGGACTACAGGCATTAGGTAGGTAGGTATTATTATACAACTAACAGGGTCAAAGAGTCCAGTGAAGTATTTTCATGATGCAGCTAAATAAAAATGACTTTAAGGCTTCAGGAAAAGCTAATGAAATAAAAATAAAAAATATAAAGAAAAAAGATCATTATGTCATGTGTGTGGTGGAAAATTTACAAGAGGTTAGATCCCTTAGGCAGAGCTTACATGACTTTGCACACTCTCCCTGAACTCTTCTGCTCAGCTCACTCAAACAGCACCCAAAACTCCAAGGCCGGGTGCATCCCTTTTCCTGCCCACTTTTTCAGAATAGCTAGCAAGGAGGAGGCAGTCTCCACCTAGGGGATGTTCCTTCAGTCATCCACCACAGAGCAAGAGCCAATGAAAGCTAATGCCGAGGGAGGGGGAGGAGACTCACCCCGATCTGTCTGTACACATGATCACCCGACGACAGCAATATAACAATTAAAGTGTTACTAAACCCAAAACCTGAATTCACTATATCTGGTCTCCCACAGTACACAGAACATGGAAATGCAATTATTTTAGTACATATAAACTGCTAAATACCTTTTCTCATCAGCAGTATATAGCAGCCTTGTGACTTGTATCAGTTCCTAGTAAAGTTTGTAGAAGGAGTTTTCATTCTCCCCTGACCCTGTGTCTGGACATGTCTGGACAGTGCTGATTGGCCCTGTGCTGATCACGTGCACTCTCCCAAGAAAAGAAAAACTCTCTAGCAATAAACACTAAACTGAGCATGTGCAGCTTGTCTCCGAGCTCTATATTATCAGGGAATAATTAGAGGACTTTGGTGGAAGAAGAGGAGGATCAGAGAGACAGGATCAAACAGCCTTTATACACAATGCAGAGGATTAGCCCCTTAGATTCCACAGTGAGTATAAAAAACATGCTTTACTGCATATATAGAGTGATTTTACTGTTGTGGGTTTAGTAACACTTTAATGTGCCCGATGTGCAAATATGTGACTGTTGGCAACTATGATAAGCATGTCTGCTGTAGACTTTTAATGAGCTTGGTTGCATAGATCTTCTAACCAGAAGATTTTAAACTACAGAATTCCTCGGTCTGTTCCCATCTCTATGTAGCGATGACCCCTGTGACGGACCTAGCCGGGACACGGGCTGTTGGAGGGGACTGAGTGCGAGCCTGTTGCCTTGCGATTTTGGGCCCTGGCATTTGGGGGAACAGTGCTCTTTGAGCTGCAAGCCTGGGACCCCTGAGCTGGTGGTACTTGGATTCAGGTCCATGCTGGCCCCCCAATACACATAGAATCTGTATGTGTATTTGGCATATTAGCAAGAGACGCTAATGTCATGACTCATGAACTCCAGCCACCTGTCTGTTGTGTTAATGAATATTGTCTGGCTTGTAAGAGTATTTCACCTATTGTTGTGTGTGCTAATTAACCCTGCAATTGAATGATGGAGCCCAGTGTTGATTAAGATAATTAGCTCATGCTAATTAGGTTAGGCTTTAGTCATCTGTCAACTGTATATAAGTGTGACATGTCAAATAAAGATTAATTCCTGATGTAGCCTACACTTGTGTTGTCTGGTGACTGGGTGAGCTAAGGGGTCTTAGATTGTATGGTACCGGACGGAGGAAGCATTTACGGCGGACATATTGAGTACGAGGTCCGTCACAACCCCGACCCCTAGAGGCCTAATGGTGACCTCCAGAGTGGTTGTAAACCCTAAAGCTGGGAATACACATAGGGCAAAACTCACAGATCCCTGCATCCATGCAAGAGATGTGGATGCAGGGATCTCCCACACTTTGTCTTTGTATTCTGACTGCTGACCCCCCCCCCATCAGAATACACAAATCAGCGCTGTAGCCATTGGCTGCATACACTGATCAAATGTTGGTTTTCCAGCAAGACCAGCTTCTGTTGATCAGAGAGGGGTACACATTGACTGTAATTTGACCTGTTCCTTCTGAACTAGCTTAATTTTGATACATGCATTCTCAGCTTTACATATATCCATATGTAAGTGACAAGCCTCAGGTGATACATAGAGATAAAACAAATGCTCCTATATAAGTTGTACCTGTTTGTCATGCTTACCCCTAATGCAAGTGGTCAGATACTATAGCTGGCTACTGTGTTTTTCACAAATAGTAGCCCCCTTTCCCATAAGGCAAGCAGGCCTACTGGTACTCCATTGCCCCCAGGACTTTTACACAACGCTATAGTGCCTGGTCACCATGCCAGAGCAGGTGCGAACTGAGCAAAGCAAACAGGTACTTGCAGTTGGCAGACAGGCAGAGTGGTTAAATGACAGTGCAGGTTAAAGGCAGGCAGAGTTCAGAGAATAGCCCATATCCGATGTGAGGTCATACACAGGGAAATCTAATCTAGCAGGGCAGACAAACAGGCAGCTTGATTAGGTATTACACACTCTATCTCAAGCATGAGACTGCAGGCTTGACTAGCTTATATCAGGTTTTATCTCCACCCAGAGTCTGGCCACATAAATCACCTTGCAGGTGGACAGACAGACAGGGAGAATGGCACAGCCAAAACCAGGTGCTATGATGGAACAGAAGAGTACGCACTCCTGACACTGTTTATCTGTAGCCCTCTCTCCTGTACATCAGTTCAAAGTCTAGAATTTACACAGCATATCTGAGCCCCAAAGGCAGGAGATGGGGATCTGACTTTACACACTGCAAAGTTCAGAGAGGAGAGCTGAGTGTAATCTGAAGCCTGAGTGAAGGGAATAGACACACTCTTATTGGGAAAGATGCACAGCCAAGGCTGTCAATCACAGACTATGTTCTGGAGCTCCCCTCCCCCATCCCTCTTTATCCCTTGGAGTCAGCACAACCCATCAGCCCTGTGGGGGTGGCTTTGGTGAGATATCAGGGGTCAAAACAGACCCCTGACATCTCTCATTTGAGACAGGGAAAGGGACAGAGGACACAGATTCCCCAGTCCCTTTCTCTGCAGCCTCTGCTGCACTCAAGATGACTCTGACACTGACTCTGTGCATTCAGAAAAAGAAGGAGTCAGTAAATGACATATAGACTGACTCCTTCCTCTACTCTCCATCCTGACAGATCTGGGACGAGGGGAGGACCGGAGAAGGACCCAGAGAGCCGGAGGCGCAACAGAGGACCCTGGGAGCTGGAGGAGGACCCTGAGGAGGATACCAGGAGCCAAAGGAGGACCCGGGGAGCCAAAAGAGGACCCAGTGAGCCGGAGGAGGACACAGGGAGCCGGAGGAGGACACAGGGGCACAGTATGGGGTGATTGTTGCGGCAGTGGGGGGGAGTTACAATCTGCGATCACCCTGTATAGCTTTCAATAAAGCAGCTGACAACCTCGGGAGAGGAAGAGGAAGAGGAATGGGAGAGGAAGAGAAGTGGCTGTCAGCTGCTTTATTGAAAGCTATACAGGAAGATTGGTGCTTATAACTGCCCCTACCGCAGCACCGATCATCTGTGATCAGACCTGTAAAACATGTATCGTCTTAAGCATCTGAGCATTTGCAAGAGTACAAGTACTAGAGCAAATGCTCGGTATCAGCACCAATACCGATACTAGTATCAGTACCGTCAACTAGTACAACTAGTATTGGTATCGGTGCAACCCTACTTTGTATCTTAGTGCAGACTTCTATGAAAATTGGTGAGCCACTCATACAAGCAAGAAATTACATTTTTGGAGGTGATTTGTTTGTAGAGACGCCTCCAGGTTGCCATATTGCATTGATTTTTACAGAAAATTACAGTGCTGCAGATTAAAAAGGAAAGGTAATTTTTAATAACAATAATTTACAGCATGGATGTTATGATATTTTAGCTTGCTATAGTTTTTCCATAAAAGTAGAGTTGCCCTTTAAAATACTGAAATATGCAGTAAATAATTTCTTTCCAATTTAAATGTTGTACATTCCACCTGTCTTCTGCTTGCACATTCTGCATGCAATTTACTCCTAAAACAAGTGCATCCATAGAGTCCACATTAAGCAGTCTGGTAAATAACCCTCTATCTGTCCTTGACAATCTAAATAAACCCACTGCAGTGCTGAATCATCAAACTGTCAAACTGTACAGAATCAAACTTCAAATCTTCCTGCTTTTTGGAAAGAGAAAGATATTATATGTTCATTTCAATGCATTATAAGCATGGGATAAATGAAAATGTGAAAGATATAAAAATGAAAACAAGTGTGGATGTACTGAGCATGTTAGTGTCAAATTTAACATGAGGTTAATGTTCCTGTTTGCAGATGTAAAAGCCATCTACAGGCTGGGAAACATGTAGCCATATTGAAATGATTAAGGCAAGCAAAGAGCTGGGAAATCCACTGTATTTTATGGATAAAATGGCTTGCATTAAACTGCACTTGACCATATCCTAATTCATCACGTTTGCTTATCATATCATGTTGAACAGCAACTTTATATCTGAAAACCATCTGCCTGAGAAAGTTGGTTCACATTCTTCTACTTTATATTTCATGATTTTCAAACTGGAGGGAGTCACTTCTAGCTGGCAGGGGGTATCCATCCTGCCTTGCTTCAAGTCACAGATATTTACAACGTCTTTCTATGAATGTATTACATAGTCTTATGCTGATAATGAAGGAGATGCAGATTGGCCATAGAAGGGTAGTTGTCTTACTGAGAGTCATTAGACATCCTCCCATCTTCAAATGACTCAAGAACAACCAGAGCTCACTACCACTGAGGTTGGAAGTAAACAGATATGCCACTCAAATCTTTCAGATTGCTTGCTTTCATGTGGTCACACCCTGTTGAAGGGAAGTTTCCATTACTGGTCTAACCAGTGGAAAAACCTTTCAGTGTACCAGCAATTTTTATATCCAGCGAGGTTATCACTTCTACCTACGTAATTTTAACAGTTTGTATCCAAGCTCTAAAGAAGCTCTGTCACTACAACCATTCATAGCTGTTTATTATTTTCTGGCATCATACAGCTTAACCAAAGAAATTGACTGATTTGTGCTGAACAAACTTCAGCTACTAGTAGTAGTATCCTTGGTCTTGCTTGGTATCTGAGCATTAACCAGCTGATCACCAAGAGTACAAGCAGCCCTACTCCCATTTGTCATAATTGTAGCCACAATTACTGTGGGGGCATTACTAGGTGGTAAAAAGACCAGGGCTTCAGCCCTAAGTCCAAGCCCTGTACCAGCGCGGGGGGGGGGGATATGTCGCTCGGCGGGGTGGAGGTAGGCCCAATTGCTGGTTGCTGCCTGGCTCACCAGTGCCCATCAATGCTGACCACTAAACTGACCTACCGGACACATACACTAACCCCTTTGACACATGCACTGACCTACCTGACACATGCACTGACCTGTCTGACACATGCACTGACCTACCTGATACCTGCACTGACCTACCTGACACATGCACTGACTTACCTGACACCTGCTGCACTGACCTACCTGACACCTGAACTGAGCTACCTGACACATGCACCAACCTACCTGACTCCTGCTGCACTGACCTACCTGACACCTGCACTGACCTACCTGACACCTGCGCTGACCTACCTGATACCTGCACTGACCTACCTGACACATGCACTGACTTACCTGACACATGCACTGACCTTCCTGACACCTGCACTGACCTACATAACTTTTTCACGCCAGACTTCAGGTGACCTCTTGACCCTCTGTAGCTCAACCTTACCTATAGTGTGTGGCGCGCCCATCCCATTCATGATCATTTAGACAGCAGGCTGCACACACCAGGCAGCCAGAGCCAGGTTAGGAGAGCCACCCGTGGCCCGCCCATTTACACAAAGCAAGAGCCAGATTGTATAGTGCTTGGCATGGCCGCAGGGCCTCTTGGATCTGTTGGCGCCTATGATTAATGTCACACATCCCGCGGTCCTGGCATAGGACCAGTGTGACATCCATCATAGGCGCTGCAGGGTTCAGGAGGCGGGACTTGTTATGTCACTCACTGGCCGCGCTCGGAGACGGATCAATCCCCGCTGGCTGCGCTGAGATAGACAGTCAGTGACTGTGTGACTCTTTGCATACGGCCGCTCAGACCTGGGGCTAACAATACAATTGTGAATGCCCGAGACCCGTTTTTTTTGGGGGGTGCCCACTCGGGGCTTCATCCCCCCTCAGCCCCCCCCCCCCTCCCAATGCCACTGACCAAAACCTTCCTTAACGTTCATGAATAATTTTCTTCCAATCTGTTCTAGGTGATGTTAGTCATAAACTATTTTTTAAGAGTCTTAGGAATTGACAAGGATGTTTTAAAGAAGGAGAGTGGAAGATTTATTTTTGATGGATAAAATGTATTTATCACAGGAAAGTTTCACATTAGTCAACTCGTTTATTTTAGATTTTTTATTAATCATTTACAGTCACAAAAATGTTCCATTTATTTATTCCTTAGCACAAATCTATTTACAATGCATATAAATATACTTGCACAGAGAAAACACACAAGGGAAGAAAAACCCAAACCATATTGTGTTCAGCTTCTTCACACAGTAGAGGTCAAGATTTATCAGATTAGGCAAAATATGCCATCCTTCAGTCCTGTTTTTGTGGTCTCATGCCCACCTTTCCGCATTTTGTCAAATGCCAATATTTTGTCAATTGTCAATTTGGCACGATGGGTGCAGCCTGGGCTGAGACATACTACATTGATGGAAATTATAGTGTGGCCCAAATCTTTAGGATAAATCCTATGGCTTTAGAAACCGCTGAAGAATCGAATCCAGCACACTTAACGCAACACTTTTTAGAGACTGAAGGGATCTCTTAGCGGCAAACAGACAAAAAGAGCAAGTGTAATGAGTGTGTAAACATTTATTAAAAGAAGACAATTAGCAACTCACATAGTAAGACAAATTATGCTTACCATGGTTCTCAAAAGGATTCCCACAGGATTCCCACTGTCACAATGGATACACTGGAAATGGCTTGGATGGCACTTGCAATAGTTAGGATATACAGCAAGGGGGCACCAATTTAAGTGCAGCAAGGTGGAGAGGTGGATACAGCACACAATAATTGACAACTCGTAGTGTGTGGATGATCTCATGCACTAGAGTCATTGGTGCATCTGCAGCTGGGAGGAGGAGACATCCAGGATCCCAAGACTGAACTGCTTCTGCAACGAGTGGAGTGTTAAGTAGAATTATAGGGGTCTGATAATGTTGAGTTATATATATATATATAATAAAAAAGAGAAGTTGCGCTGATGTGAAAATTACAGTGCATTTAAAACTGAGTATCTAATAATCAATATGATTATATATGGAACTAAATTAGTGACACTTTATAACAGCAATTGATAAGTGGCATCTAATGGTGAAATGACTTAATCCCGATGTAATTAGCAAGGGGCTAAACCGAAGACCAGAAAGGAATCCCTAATAAAAAAGTCCCAAATCAAAGTCCATAAATGAGATTGGATCACAAGAATCGCTTCCCATCCAAGATGGCCAAAGTACAAGAAAGTGGCTACTTCCAAATTGCATGTAGAGGCGAATACTTAAAATGTCCAAATAGTATGCTTACCAGAGGATAAGCAAGCATGCGCAGTTGGCTTATACCCAGCCTGGGCCTTTTGATGGAAATTCCAGCTGCCTTGCATTCATTCAATCACCTCAGAAATATTTGATTCCGTGTATTTGTGGCAAAGCAGAAAAAAATAATAAAAAAAAAATAATAAAAAACATAGCGTAATACTGCTAAAACACTAAATTTGTTTTCAAAAAACAAGATAATCACTTAAAAGTGAAAAAATCGTGAAAAAGATTTTATGAAAAAAATTAAGAAAATATATAAAAAATAAAAAAGAGAAAAAGTAAAAGCACCCAGTGGTCAACTCAAACGACTTAGAGTGATCAAATGAAAAAAACACACCTCCACCTTCCAAATAGTAGGCTTACCAGATGGTATTTTAAATATGCACCAGTGAAAATGGCAAACTGCTATTTGTGACCCAACACCACACAGCGGGGCTTCTTACCAGATGTACATCAAATATTGCATAGTGGATCTCGGATAAGATTGCAGATGGTATGTGCTAGAGATGAGAACGCTAACTGCTCCCAGTTTAAAGCAAACGATCGGTCCGTTTTTCTCTTTACTGCAGCAACTCATATGCCCCCAAAAAGAGAAAAAAGCAGACCATAGTGGAGTACATCTTGACAAGTTTAATCAAATAAATTAAAGGTTACACTTACACAAATGTAGATAACATCGAGCGTATAGAATAAAAATTGCCGGCCGGCTACATAAAACAAACTCCCGTCCTCGTTGACGGCGTGGTGACGTCAGCACGTACGTCCCAGACGCGTTTCGTCATAAGTTGACGTTTTCAATGGGAATTCTTTTTAGGTTTATTTTCACCATACCAAGCGCAGTTTTTGCATTTTCCATATATATATATAAAGTTAAATAGAGACTATCACTTTAAGTAATTGGTAATACACTTTTTTTTACTTTCCCTAGGCGTTTCCTTGTTTTGTTTCAATTCCTACTGGATATGTGACGACACAAACTACAGATAAGAACCCAAAAATCTGCTCAAAATTACTTCTTTATCAAAACCAGTCTGAACCAGTCTGAACCGACCAAATACTGCTGATATCTAATTTTTTTGCCAGTCATATGATGTATACACCCACTTGCTACTAAGAAGATCTGGACATTGATTGGACTAAATGGCCTAGAAAACACTTAACACACACCCATATTGTATGCATATTCATATGTATAAAAGTGTATAACCTGTAGCTGTAAGCTCAGAAACACTTTCACTTGCTTATGTTGCCAAGAACTGTGTTGTGTCTCTCCACTGCATTGTATGGAATAAACAGCAACAGTTTCCTTTTTATTGATTTGGGCTCACTGTCTCATCTGAATGTCTTACTTGGAGACTCCCTAACTTGATTTAACAGTGTGAAAGCCCACACTTCACTCCTTGCAGTAGCAGTACCATCCAGACCATATCCAGTGTATCCATTGTGACAGTTTCATTGTTGTCCTCCCCAGCTGGAAATCCTTTTGAGAACCATGAGAGGAATAGTGTCTCTTACTTTGTGTGATTTGCTAATTGTCTTTCTTTAAGAAATGTTTACACACCCACTATACTAAGTTTGTGCACTTTGCTCTTTTTGTATGTTTCTGTCAGGAACCATAAACCCGGAGGAGACAGAATTAAAGTCACACCTTTAATGAAATAGCAAAAAATAACACATTACAGGAACGTAGTCAAAAACTGAAGCCAAGGTTTGGATGCCAGAGCAGTTAATCAGACGAGTCAGGGTCAGGAAGCCAGAAATTAGCATAGTAAGGAGCCAAAGCAGGAACAGGTATCAGCCAGGCCAGGTCATACACAGGAACACAGACAGGAACACACTGGATATCGTTGAACACGTAAGGGCAAGGAGAGAGTGAGCTAAGCTGCTTAAATAGCCAAAAGGGGCTGGCTGTAGGCTGGACTAATGAGGCAGGGTAATGGTAACCAGGTGAGTCACTGTGGAAACAATGAGTGACTAGTAATAAATGGCAGCTAAGCAGCTCTGAACACTGAAAGAAAAGAGCTGCCTGTAAGTAGCAGAAGACAGCCCCATCAGTTTCCACATTTTATTAGTATGGAACCAGCAATAATACCATCATTAGTTGCTTAGATCAGAAAGATCATAGCAGCTTTTATGTATCAACTTTCTATATTAAAACCTAAAAAAAGTTCAAGTAGAAAATGCACAAAAACATTTGATAGAGAGTCAAAGCTTCCATGGAATTTTTTTTGCTTTTGTCTTTCTAAATCTTTTATTGATCGCCGGCGCTGGGTATATCTTCATATCTTTCTAATGGATTCATATTCCTTAAAAACCAACGTATATCTTTTATTTTACTTATCCCCCACCCTCTTCAGGATTTATGCCTTATGCACCCTGGTTTATTGTAAAATGCTGTTTCTCCTCACAGGACTTTAAGACCAGGCTTTTTCTGGCACTTTTTATTTACAAGTTTAAATCCATATTTTTTCTAGAAAATTACTTATAACCCCCAACATTATTCCCTATGGAATAAAATGTTGAAATTTTTTGTGTCACACGGTATTTGTGCAGTGGTTTTTGCAAATGCCATTTTTTGGGAATAATACACTTTAATGAATAAAAAAAAAAAAATACACAATCTTTCTAAAACTGAGCTTTACCATTAGGCCACTTTCACACTGAGGTGCTTTACAGACATTTTAGCACCTGCAAAGCACCTGTAAAGCGCCTCTCCTGTCACTCGAGTGCTTTTACACTGGAGCAGTGCGCTTGCGGGAGGCTAAAAAAAGTCCTGCAAGCTGCATCTTTGGGGCCGTTTAGGAGCGGTTTATACACCACTCCTAATACGCCCCTGCCCATTGAAATGAATGGGCACCTCTGCCGAAGCGCCTGCAAAACCCTTTGGCAGCGGCGCTACACGGGCGATATCAACCCCTTGTTCAGCCGCTAGCAGGAGTTAAAAGTGCCCCGCTAGAATGCGAAAAGCACCGCTAAAACGATGGTAAAGTGCAGCTAAAACTAGCTGCGATTTACTGCCGACGCCCTCACCTCCCCAGTGTGAAAGTAGTATCAAGATCATCAGCACAACCATTGCTCCCTCCACACATGCCCGGGGGCTTGGTGTAATCCTTGACTCTGACCTCTCCTTCAGCACCCACATCCAAATACTGGCTAAATCTCGCCCCTTCGTGACTAATGACACCACAAAGCAACTTATTCACTACGTTATTTCCCGCCTCGACTACTGCAACTCTCTCCTTAATGGCCTACCCTTACACAGGCTATTCCCCCTTCAGTCTATTATGAACGCTGCTGTTAGACGCATACACCTCAATAACCGATCCGTGACTGCTGCCCCTATCTACCAATCCCTTCAAGGCTTCCACTACCCCACTGTATAAAATTCTAAATACTAACCACAATATACAAGGCCATCGCAACATCGCCCCCAGTTACATCACCAACCTCATTTTCAGATATCACCCAAATTGTCCCCTCCGTTCCTCCCAGGACCTCCTGCTCTCTTGCTACCTTGTTACCTCCTCCCATGCTCACGTATACAGGACTTCACTAGAGCCACTCCCATCCTCTGGAACTCCTTGCCCCAGTATGTCCAATCAGCCCCTAACCTGTCCACCTTTAGGAGATCCCTGAATACTCATTTATTCAGGGAAGCCTATCCCACACCCACCTAAGAACTGTACCCGAGCCACCCCCATCAAATCATCCCCTGCAGCTATTGCCTTTGGTACTACCTCCCCCCTCCCTTTAGAATGTACTGTAAGCTTCACAAACAGGGCCCCCCTGTCCCTTCTTTATTGAACTGTATTGTAATTGTGCTGTCCCCCCTCTACATTGTAAAGTGCTGCGCAAACTGTTGGCGCTATAAAAATCATGTATAATAATAATAATATACCCCAATTTGTTCTAAAATGTGAAAGATGATGTTACACCGAGTAAATAGACACCTAATGGAATGGCGACAAACTATGGTACTTAACAATCTCCATAGGTGACGCTTTAAACATTTTTACAGGTTATCTGTTTAGAGTTTCAGATGTGGCCTGGTGCTAGAATTATTTCTCTCACTCTAACGTTTGCGGTGATACCTCACATGTGTGGTGCGAATACCGTTTACATATGCGTGCGCAATTTACATATGCATTTGCTTCTGCACGCTAGCACGGAGGGATGGGGCGCTTTAATTTTATATATTTTTTACTTTTTATTTATTTATTTATTTTACTTTTTATTTTTTATTTCTGTTTACTTTTTTTTTTTTTTTTTTTTAGCCTGGACCAGAAGTGACCTCCACGGCCATAGAGGAGATTTGTTTTTTGATCAGCCGGCCGCACCATCACAGTTTGGTGTTTTGGCATTTATTTATTTCATTCATGACACCTTAGGAGTAATATGTAAGCTGAAGAGAATCTAGAGAGAAAATCAATATCCCAGGGTTAGTATATAATCGTGTACTTAATGCCTACCTCAGTAGCTTGTCTAGCAGCTCTTTAATAGAGGGAAAGTTGAAAAAATTACTGAAGGTCTGCTTTAAGAGTCTAAAAAACAACTTTAGCAATACTAACAATAAACAATAAAAAAAAGGAAAAGAAAGGAAAAAAAAACAAAGTGATTGTGTTTCCAATGGTAAGCAATCAGATACATTTGTCATTTAACTTGATAATTTGTCAAAATTTTCTATCAATTTTATTAAAAAGCCCAATGAGTTTTATCCAAATCCTAAAATATTCTGAAAGGAGGTACTTTAATTTGTTATTTATACTTTAGTAAACTTATTGGACTAATTCAGTAGGGTTGAGCAAGAGCAATCATTATATTTCAAGTGACCCTGTGTTCACGTGCCTAGAGGTGCCTACATATATGCTAATCAAATATTATATCCCCGCTGAACACCTGGCAGGAATTGATCTTTTATGCGAATAGGGTGCTGCAGCAACTGTTGGTTAGCATCAGGCGAACATAAAAGAACATGTCGCCAGCACATCTTGGATCTTTAAAAAGTCTGAAAATGTATTTGAACATAAAAACACTATTACATCACAGATAGTGACATTTCAGATCATAAAAGGACCCCTTTATCAGGCGGATGGAAAGCTTATATTTCACTTATGCATGTAACCTTATACATTCCCTTAACAGTCCTGATGTCTGAGGAGCTCTAATATGCAAAGAATGAATTTAGTTCTTGAAGTCATTGTTAGGCCCGCCCCCTCTTGAACCCCACTGTCATTGACTGTCGGTCAGAAGGATGAGAAATAGGAAGTACCAAACCATTACTAAGCTAAGCAGGGCAATAACTTCTCCGCAGGATGTGGAAAACTTGCAAAAAGATCTGAACAAATTAATAGGGTGGGCAACTACATGGCAAATAAAAAATAATGCATTTGGGTGACAAAAATATGAATGCAATCTATACACTGGGGGGAGAACCTCTGGGGGATTCTAGGATGGAAAAGGACCTGGGGTCCTAGTAGATGATAGGCTCAGCAATGGCATGCCAGGCTGCTGCTAACAAAGCAAACAGACTATTGGCATGCATTAAAAAGGGGATCAACACCAGAGATAGAATGATAATTCTCCTGCTCTAAAAGACTCTGGTCCGGCCGCACCTAGAGTATGCCGTCCAGTTCTGGGCACCAGTCCTCAGGAAGGATGTACTGGAAATGGAGCGAGTACAAAGAAGGGTAACAAAGCTAATAAAGGGTCTGGAGGATATTAGTTATGAGGAAAGGTTGTGAGCACTGAACTTATTCTCTCTGGAGAAGAGACGCTTGAGAGGCGATATGATTTCTATATACAAATACCATACTGGTGACCCCACAATAGGAATAAAACTTTTTCGTAGAAGGGAGTTTAACAAGACCCGTGGCCACTCATTAAAATTAGAAGAAAAGAGGTTTAACTTTAAACTATGTAGAGGGTTCTTTACTGTAAGAGCGGCAAGGATGTGGAATTTCCTTCCACAGGCGGTGGTCTCAGCGGGGGGGCATTGATAGTTTCAAGAAACTATTAGATAAGCACCTGAACGACAGCAACCTACAGGGATATACAATATAATACTGACATATAATCACACACATAGGTTGGACTTGATGGACTGGTGTCTTTTTTCAATCTCACCAACTATGTAACTATGAGGGGCAGGTTCAAGAGTGACTTTAGGAATTAAAGTTACTATTTGAATATTAAAGTTAGGCAGGTTAAAGTGCAAACTTTAAACCCAACCTAATGTGTTAGTAAATACTGCATACTAGCACAACGCTGTCACTGCTGCCTGGGCTTCCATGTTCACCTGATCTTCTTTCTGGGTTTGTAGGCTCCAGCCATTTGAATGGTCAGGGCTGCAATGACATCACTTCTGCACATGTGCGCAGGAGCCACGGCCACGGCACAGCACTCTGCCTTCTACACCATACTGTGTATGCACGTGTGACATCATCAGCTATTGCCAATGTGAATATCTCCTAAAAGGTGCACATTTAGGAGCTATTCATTGTACTTACAGGTAAGCCTAATTGTAAGCTTACCTGTAGGTACAAGTTGAGATGGCCAGTTTACTACCACTTTAAGCCAAATTTGTTTTCGTTTTTGGTAAAATAGGGAGGGGTTAGAACATCTGTCAGGTTTTATTGCCTCTAGCAAAGGTTTTACTGTTGTCAACCAAAATTAAAAACAAAAAAACATCTTCCTGACTGCACTAAACCAAACCTTGGTAATGCACTGTCAAATTAATTCCTATTACTGAATAATGCCAAATATTTTAGCAAGGAGTTTCACTTTTTTTTTTTAACTCCCATGGTAAGAGAGCGTCTTTGGTGAATGTCTGTTGAATTTTTGTATTCTACAGCTGCAAAAGGAAGTGACATCATAATTGTTCTTAGGCGGATCATCTCCAATTACATTCCTCAGATATTATTTTGTCTCATCTGATCTAATTTATTGTGAAAATCAGTTTTCAATACAACTACTCTGTCATCATCTTCAAAAACATACTAAATTGTATTTTTATATATTGTTATTTGTAGCAGGAAATGTATGTTGACATTTAAAAAAACATCTTTAAAGCTCAGTGTTTGTTATCTAGAGGTGTTGCTTTCCCAGAAAGCCTTTTTTTCCCCCCATCTGATGCATGTTTTGGCTAACACAATTACAATATACTCCTCTAATCCCTTGTATAGAACAGAATTTTTCCCATCATCTCCGAGAACAGCTGCAGTCACAACAAGTAGATCAGCACTCCCACCTGTGTTTCTGGAAAGATGAGCCAATGCCTTGCACAACAGCGCTCCGCTCTCCAGCTCTTATCAGCTCTTTACATTTGTCTGCAATGTTACAGAAAATATTGCAACTTTGTGAGTAAAACACATATTCATACAGTTCCTGTTACTATTGCTACAAAATGCGGTTTATGAATATTAGTATACACAGACATGATTAATAGTTACTAGGTATTATGGATTACAGAGAATAATATGCAGACATATTTATATCTGTTTCCAGAATTTTAGAACTTTATTATTTTATCCTATGTAAAAAAAAATAACACAGTGCTTCAATACACAGTTCTCTATATTAGATAGAAAGGGGTAGGGTTACTGCCTGAGATCCCTCCCTATACTAGGCACATCTGTAAAATACTAACCTCAGCTTTTCAGCCAAGCTATTGTTATCAACCGGTGAAGAACACTTTTGCCCCGTACACACGAGCGGATTTTCCGTCAGAAAAAACTTGGATGATTTTTCTGACGGAATTCCGCTCAAGCTTGGCTTGCATACACACGGTCACACAAAAGTTCTCTGAACTTTCGACTGTCAAGAACACGGTGACGTACAACACTACGACGAGCCTAGAAAATGAAGTTCAATGCTTCTGAGCATGCGTCGAATTGTTTCCGAACATGCGTAGGAATTTTGCACGCCGGAATTGCTACAGACGATCGGAATTTCCGACTGAAAAAGAGAGAACCTGCTCTTAATCTTTTGGTGGGAATTCCGATGGAGCATACACACGGTCGCATTTTCCGACCAAAAGCTCTCATCGGACTTTTGCTGGGGGAATTTCTGATCGTGTGTACGGGGTATACAAACACAAACTGCATATCAGGAAAATTGCAAAGTTTTCTGTATTTCTGAATATATACATGCAAAATTATCTAATGTGTGAAATTTATACAATTCATGAATCACAACCATCCAACCTTCCTACAGATATATCATGGGAAGGACACATGAATGTGAGTGATACAATTGCTGCCACCCCAATGGGTCACAATATGGAAAAGTCTCCCCCAGTGGGGTTTTTCCGTAGCAAAATTACAATCATTAAAAATTAGTTTTAGAAAAGTTTTTTATTGAAAAAGTAGCAACAAGACATAAACACATAAACGTTTAAAACCCCACTGGGGGAGAATTTTTCAAGAAGGCACATGTACAGTCATGCCGATGAACATCTAAATGATTCAGAGAAGAATTAGGAGAAAGTGCTGTGGTTAGATGAGACCAAAATTGGCATTAAGTCAACTCGCCGTGTTTGGAGGAAGAAAAATGCTTTCTATGACCCTGAGAACACCATCTCGACAGTCAAGCATGGAGGTTGAAACATGATGCTTTTGGGCTGTTTCCCTGCTAAAGGTACAGGATGATTTTACTGCTAGGGCAGTGGCGGGCTGTCCATTGGGGAGCTTGGGTGCCGTCCCCCCCAAGCCACCCCCTCAAAAAAATGTCACTTTAAGAGTGACCGGGCACCGGACATGCGGCGCTCTATGGGAAGCTTCCCAGCCTGCAATCAGCTGATTGCAGGCTGGGAAGCTGATTTGCCCGTGTTTAGGACATGTGCAGGGTGCAAGCTGTGCGCCCGCACACACTCCCACTCTCCTGGGATTTGTCAGTATATGCTATTAGTAGCCTAGGATTGGCTGCGACTGCAAGGCGGGGACCGGAGGAGAGGACAGTGGGCGGTACTATGGGGGTGGAGTCACTTCTGGTTTCCCGATCACAGGGGGAGGATTTGACTGGATTGCGTGTGCGTGCGTGTGGTGGATTCAGAGAGAGGAGTGGCGCCATTGAAGGTAAGTTCTAGGCTAGCGCTGCTGACCCCAGAAGCAGAGACTGACACACTCTTGCCCCTCCATTCCACACAGCAACACACACACACTGCCTGACTCTCACTCCACAGCGCCCACACTGTCTCTCCGCCGGGTCTGCCCATTTCACAAGCAAGCAGGCTGATGATGGCTGACCCAGTACAGTGATGGGGGAGGAGCTGCAGAAGGTCACGGCCGCTGTGTGAGGAGACCCTATCATCTCCTATCAACAGATGCAAGACACGTGTGGAGCGGAGGGGGCCCAGACCAGAGACTGAGAGATACAGTGCACAGGGGACCACAGATGCCTGTGCGCGCCCATGCGCATGCGCGCGGCACGATGCGTGCGCACGTTAGCGCTAATTGGCGCCAGTTAGCCTACTTAAGAGGGACTCCAACAACAGACCAGTGCTGACTGGTCTTTCAGCTTAGTTCCTGTACCCTGAAACCTGCACTATCTGTCTCATTACCCGTTGCTGACCTTGGCTCCCGTTGACCCTGCTCTGAACTCTGCTATACCTGATCTTTGGTTCCTGATCCTGGCTTCCCATTTGACCCGCCTCTGCCTGATGTTACGGTACCCTGCTGCCCACCTGACGAACCCAGCTATTCCTGTGACCTTGCTTAGGCACCCTGCTCAGCGTTACTGATCGAGTGTTTGACACCACAGTCCTGCTACCAGCTGTGACTTCCTGCCCTGCAACCACAGTCCTGCTACCAGCTGCGACTTCCAGCTCTGCAACCACAGTCCTGCGACTAGCTGCGACTTCCTGCTTCAGGGTTCCGGGCTTCTATCTGCAGGCACTTGTGTGCCTCCTGTCCCTTGGCTCCTTCTGTTCCACTCTCAGCAGGACCTGGGCTGGAGATACAAGAGAGGCCGACCTCGTCATTTCAGTCTCCCCTCAGGTACGTGACACACAGCCATTAATGTCTAAAACGCTGGCAACAAAAGTGAGTACACCCCTAAGTGAAAATGTCCAAATTGAGCCCAATTAGCCTCTTTCCCGTTGTCATGTGACTCGTTAGTGTTATAAAGTCTCAGGTGAGAATGGTGAGGTGTGTTTGGTGTTATCTTTCTCACTCTCTCATACTGGTCACTAGAAGTTCAACATGGCACCTCAAGGCAAAGAACTCTCTGAGGATCTGAAAAAAAGAATTGTTGCTCTACATGAAGATGGCCTAGGCTATAAGAAGATTGCCAAGACCCTGAAACTGAGCTGGAGCACGGTCGCCAAGACCATACAGTGGTTTAACAAGACAGGTTCGACTCAGAAGAGACCTCGCCATGGTTGACCAAAGAAGTTGAGTTTCACGTGCTCAGTGTCATATCCAGAGGTTGTCTTTGGGAAATAGATGTATGAGTGCTGCCAGCATTGCTGCAGAGGTTGAAGGGGTGAGGGGTCAGCCTGTCAGTTCTCAGACCATACGCCACACGCTGCATCAAATTGGTCTGCATGGCTGTTGTCCCAGAAGGAAGCCTCCTCTAAAGATGATGCAAAAGAAAGCCTGCAAACAGTTTGCTGAAGACAAGCAGACTAAGGACATGGATTACTGGAACCACGTCCTGTGGTCTGATGAGACCAAGATAAAGATAATTGGTTCAGATGGTGTCAAGCGTGTGTGGTGGCAACCAGGTGAGGAGTACAAAGACAAGTGTGTCTTGCCTACAGTCAAGCATGGTGGTGGGAGTGCCATGGCCTGCGGCTGCATGAGTGCTGCCAGAATTGGGGAGCATTCCCAGTTCATTGAAGGAACCATGAATGTCAACATGTACTGTGACATACTAAAGCAGAGCATGACCCCTCCCTTCGTAGACTGGGCTGCAGGGCAATATTCCAACATGATAATGACCCCAAACACCACTGCCTTGCTAAAGAAGCTGAGGGTAAAGGTGATGGACTGGCCAAGCATGTCTCCAGACCTAAACCCTATTGAATACCTGTAGGGCATTCTCAAATGGAAGGTGGAGAAGCGCAAGGTCTCTAACATCCACGACCAGCTCCGTAATGTCATCACGGAGGAGTGAAAGAGGACTCCTGTGACTTTGGTAAACTCCATACCCAAGAGGGTTAAGGTAGTGCTGGAAAATAATGGTGGACACACAAAATATTGACACTTTAGGCCCGATTTGGACATTTTCACTTAGGGGTATAATCACTTTTGTTGCCAGCGGTTTAGACATTAATGGCTGTGTGTTGAGTTATTTTGGGGGGACAGCAAATTTACACGTAGACAAACTGTACACTCAATACTTTACATTGTAGAAAAGTGTAATTTCTTCAGTGTTGTTATAATAAAATATTTACAAAAATATGAGGGGTGTACTCACTTTTGTGAGATGTATACACTGAGCAAAATAATAAATGCAACACTTTTGTGTTAGCCCCTATTTATCTTGAGCTGAACTTAATGATCTACGACTTTTTCTATGTACAAAAAAAGGCCTATTTCTCTCAAATATTGTTCACAAATCTAAAACTGTGCTCACTAACACAGATTTAGACAGATTTGTGAACAATATTTGAGAGAAATAGGCCTTTTTTTGTACATAGAAAAAGTCGTAGATCTTAAAGTTCAGCTCATGATAAACAGGGGAAAACACAAAAGTTTTGCATTTATAATTTTGCTCAGTGTATACACACACACATAGAGATATATACACATACACACATAGAAATATATACACACATATTTATTTTGTACTTTTGCCTTGGATAATTCTTATATATGACTGTCTGTGTTGGTTGTGCACACTCATGAAGAATAATGAATAAAAAAAATCTCAATCCCTGAGTCTCCTGATTTAATCATCATTAAGGATAAATAAATATTCCATTGGAAGATATGGAGAACTCACAAGTCAGCCATGCAAGGCAAGTAGCCAAGTAAAATCACTTTAGTAATAGCCACTTTGTCAGGTTCCGGGTACGGCGGGGAACAGGAGGTGGATCCTTTATGCCAATGGGGCGATAGCACGGGTTGTATTGGAGGACCGGTTCTAATGTTGCTACTGGTTTTCACCAGAGCCCGCCGCAAGGCGGGATGGACTTGTAGCGGCGGTAGCAACCAGGTCGTGTCTTCCAATAGCAACTCGACCCCACTGACAGCTGAGACAGGCGCGGTACACAAGGATTAGGCAGAGGCAAGGTCAAACGTAGCAAAGGGTCAAGGCAGGTGGCAAAGGTTCGTAGTCGGGGGCAACAGCAAAGGTCTAGATACACAGTAGGAGCAAAACACAAAACACTTTCACTGGGCACTATTGGCAACTCAAGATCCGGCGAGGACAGGAAGGGGAAGTGGGTTTTTATTGGTTTTGGGTGAAAAAACTGTAATTGGGCCAGGCACCAATTGATTGTGCGCTGGCCCTTTAACTGGAGGAAGACTCGCGCGCGCGCGCCTGGGGAGCGGGGGCGCGCGCGCGCCGACGGAAGACTGCAGGGGACAGGTAAGAGGAGCGGGATGCGATCCCCGGGCAGACCGTGGATCGCATCCCGGAAACAAAGCAGCGCCTGTGGTCAGGGGAGCCGACCGAGGCGCTGCAGGGAAGAGAACGCCGTGAGCGCTCCGGGGTGGAGGAGGTACCCGGAGCGCTCGGCGTTACAGTACCCCCCCCTTGGGTCTCCCCCTCTTCTTGGGCCTCCCCCTCCTCCTGGAACCCAAGAACCTGCGGATGAGGACCTTGTCAATGATGTTACCCTCAGGTTCCCAAGACCTCTCCTCAGGCCCAGAGTTCTCCCAGTCAACAAGATAGAAACGTTTACCTCGGACGGTTCTAGAGGCAAGGATCTCTTTAACGGAGAAGATGTCGGAGGAGCCGGTGACCGGAGCAGGAGCGGTGACCTTGGGGGAAAAGCGATTAAGAACAAAGGGTTTGAGGAGAGAAACATGGAAGGAGTTGGGAATGCGAAAGGAAGGAGGAAGATGCAGTTTGTAGGACACGGAATTGATCCGAGCCTTGATCTTGAATGGGCCGAGGTAGCGGGGACCCAACTTGTAACTGGGGATGCGGAACCTAATGTACTTGGAGGAGAGCCACACCCTATCGCCAGGGGAGAATACCGGAGGAGGTCTTCTTTTGCTGTCAGCATGTTTCTTCATGCGAGAAGAGGCCAGGGCAAGCGACCTTTGGGTCTCTTTCCAGATGGACGACAGCTCCTGGGTGACTTCGTCTACAGCGGGGACTCCGGAAGAAGTGGGGATGGGTAGGGGGGGAAGAGGATGACGGCCGTAAACCACAAAGAAGGGTGATTGAGAGGAAGACTCAGACTCTTTCAAGTTATAAGAAAATTCGGCCCAGGGCAGGAGGTCAGCCCAGTCGTCTTGACGGGCCGAGACAAAGTGTCGCAGGTAGGCCCCAAGGATCTGGTTGACTCTCTCCACTTGTCCATTGGACTGAGGGTGGTAGGCAGAGGAGAAGTCTAGTTTGACTTTCAGTTGACTGCAGAGTGCTCTCCAGAATTTAGACACAAATTGGACGCCTCTGTCCGAGACAATGTGGGATGGAAGTCCATGAAGACGGAAAATCTGAAGGAAGAAATGTTTCGCGAGTATAGGTGCTGAAGGAAGTCCTGGAAGCGGGACAAAATGTGCCATTTTGGAGAAACGATCCACGACCACCCATATGGTGGTGTGGCCGTGGGAAGGAGGGAGGTCCGTGATGAAGTCCATAGCTATGTGGGCCCAGGGTCGTTCAGGCACAGGCAGAGGGTGAAGAAGACCAGCAGGCTTCTGGTGAGGGGTCTTGTTACGAGCACATATGGCACAGGCCTGTACGAAGTCCGTCACATCCTTTTTTAAGGAGGGCCACCAGTAATACCTGGAAATCAGTTGGGAGGATTTCTTGATTCCAGGATGACCAGCCAGATGAGAGGAGTGACCCCATTTGAGGACCTGAAGCCGAAGACGTGGGGGGACCAAGGTTTTCCCAGGAGGGACTTGCAGTAGGGAGGCCGGGGCTGAAGAGATCAGACACTCAGGAGGTACAATGTGTTGTACAGGACACTCGGACTCAGAGGTATCGGTGGAACGAGAGAGAGCGTCAGCCCGGACATTCTTGTCCGCAGGATGGAAATGGATCTCAAAGTTGAAGCGGGCAAAAAACAACGACCACCTAGCTTGGCGTGGGTTTAATCGCTGAGCGGACTGGAGGTAAGAGAGATTTTTGTGATCAGTGAAGATCGTGATGAGATGAATGGACCCCTCAAGGAGATGTCTCCACTCCTCAAGTGCTAACTTAATAGCCAGTAATTCACGGTCTCCAATGGAATAGTTCTTTTCAGGGGGGAAAAAGGTCTTGGAGAAAAAAACACAGGTGATGTTCTTGCCCTTGGAGTCTTTCTGGAGAAGCACGGCTCCAGCTCCCACAGAGGAGGCATCGACTTCCAGGAGGAACGGTTTGAGAGGGTCTGGCCTGGATAGAACGGGGGCAGCGGCAAAGACAGACTTGAGGTGGTTAAATGCCTCATCAGCTTGAGGAGGCCAAGACCTCGGATTCGCATCTTTTTTGGTTAGTGCCACAATAGGCGCGACAATGGTGGAGAAGTGGGAAATGAACTGGCGGTAATAGTTGGCGAATCCGAGGAAACGCTGGATGGCCCGTAGCCCAGTAGGACGTGGCCAGTTCAGGACGGCAGAAAGTTTCTCCGGGTCCATTTGGAGCCCTTGTCCAGAGACCAAGTAACCCAGGAAGGGAAGACTGCAGCGTTCAAAGAGACATTTCTCTAGTTTGGCGTAAAGACGGTTATCACGGAGCCGTTGGAGCACTTGACGGACATGAAGACGGTGCTCCTCCAAGCTAGAGGAGAAAATCAGGATATCATCCAGATAGACAACAACACAGGAGTACAGCAAGTCTCTGAAGATCTCATTCACAAAATCTTGAAAGACCGCAGGGGCATTGCATAAACCAAAGGGCATGACGAGGTATTCAAAGTGTCCGTCACGGGTGTTGAAGGCGGTTTTCCATTCATCGCCTTTACGAATACGGATGAGATTATATGCGCCCCGGAGGTCCAGTTTGGTAAAAATGCTTGCTCCGCGCAAACGGTCAAAAAGTTCTGAGATGAGAGGCAGTGGGTAGCGATTCTTCACAGTGATTTTATTAAGACTACGATAGTCAATGCAGGGACGTAAAGACCCGTCTTTTTTGGCGACAAAGAAGAATCCTGCTCCAGCAGGGGAAGAGGACTTGCGGATGAAACCTTTCTTGAGGTTCTCCTGGATGTACTCAGTCATGGCTTGTGTCTCCGGAATGGAGAGAGGGTAGATCCTACCATGGGACGGGGTGGTACCAGGGAGGAGATCAATAGGGCAATCAAAGGGTCTATGTGGCGGCAAGACCTCAGCTTGTTTTTTGCAAAACACATCGGAAAAGTCCCGGTAAGGCTTGGGAAGACTAGGCAGAGAGGCAGAGATGGAGACTTGTTTAATGGGCACCGCTTTGAGGCAATTCCTGTTGCAGGAAGGACCCCAACTTTTGACGTCCCCCGAGGACCAGTCGAGGGTAGGAGAATGAAGCTGGAGCCAGGGTAGGCCCAAAAGGATCTCAGAGGTACAATTGGGTAACACAAAGAAGTCAATCTTTTCATAATGGAGAACTCCAATTCTCATGAGGAGAAGTTCGGTGCGATAACGCACGATACAGTTCAGATTTTGACCATTTACCGAGGTGATGAAAACTGGTTTGGCAAGACGGGTGATAGGAACGTTGAATTTGTTGATAAGAGAGGCTTCAATGAAGTTCCCTGCAGAGCCGGAGTCCAAAAAGGCTACAGCGGAGAAAGAAAATTTCTTGGTCAGAGAAATCCTTACTGGAATGGTCAGACGTGGAGAGGAAGAATCCACACCTAGCAGCGCCTCTCCCACGTTAGCTAGGTGCGAGCTTTTCCCTGACGCTGAGGGCGGATAGAGCAGTCCTTTAAGAAATTGTCCGGGCTGGCGCAATACAGACATAGATTATGGTCTCGGCGGCGAAACCTTTCCTGTGTGGTCAGGCGAGATCGATCCACTTGCATAGCCTCCTCAGCGGGAGGCACAGGAACGGGTTGCAGAGGATTCTGGAAGAGAGGTGCCAGGCGAGGAAACCGCCTGACGCGAGCGAGGTCCTTCTCCTGGCGTAATTCTAAGCGTCTCTCGGTAAAACGCATGTCAATGCGGGTGGCCAGCTGGATTAGCTCAGACAGAGTAGCAGGAATCTCACGTGCGGCCAGCAAATCTTTGACATGACTGGATAGGCCTTTTTTGAAGGTCGCGCAGAGGGCCTCATTGTTCCAAGAGAGTTCAGATGCCAGGGTGCGGAACTGAATGGCGTAATCGCCCACAGAAGAATTCCCTTGGACCAGGTTCAGGAGAGCCGTCTCGGCTGAGGAAGCCCGGGCTGGCTCCTCGAAGACACTACGAACTTCAGAAAAGAAGGCTGGAACTGAAGCTGTGGCAGGGTTGCCACGGTCCCAAAGCGGTGTAGCCCAGGCCAGGGCCTTATCAGATAGCAGGCTAACCACGAACGCCACCTTTGACCGTTCTGTGGGGAACTGGTCCGACAACATCTCCAGATGGAGGGAACACTGGGATAGGAACCCTCGGCACAGCTTGGGGTCCCCATTGAATTTGTCAGGAAGGAACAGGCGGATTCTAGCGGCAGCAGCTCGTGGTGGGGGAGATGTAGGAGCTGGCGGTGGGGCTGGCAGGAGCTGCTGTAACATAGCAGTCAATTGCGCCAATTGCTGTCCCTGTTGAGCGACCACCGTGGTCAGATCCGAAAGGCTAGGCAGCGGGACCTCAGCGGGATCCATGGCCGGATCTACTGTCACGTTCCGGGTACGGCGGGGAACAGGAGGTGGATCCCCTATGCCAATGGGGCGATAGCACGGGTTGTATTGGAGGACCGGTTCTAATGTTGCTACTGGTTTTCACCAGAGCCCGCCGCAAGGCGGGATGGACTTGTAGCGGCGGTAGCAACCAGGTTGTGTCTTCCAATAGCAACTCGACCCCACTGACAGCTGAGACAGGCGCGGTACACAAGGATTAGGCAGAGGCAAGGTCAAACGTAGCAAAGGGTCAAGGCAGGTGGCAAAGGTTCGTAGTCGGGGGCAACAGCAAAGGTCTGGATACACAGTAGGAGCAAAACACAAAACACTTTCACTGGGCACTATTGGCAACTCAAGATCCGGTGAGGACAGGAAGGGGAAGTGGGTTTTTATTGGTTTTGGGTGAAAAACTGTAATTGGGCCAGGCACCAATTGATTGTGCGCTGGCCCTTTAACTGAAGGAAGACTCGCGTGCGCGCTCCTGGGGAGCGGGGGCGCGTGCACGCCGACGGAAGACTGCAGGGGACAGGTGAGAGGAGCGGGATGCGATCCCCGGGCAGACCGTGGATCGCATCCCGGAAACAAAGCAGCGCCTGCGGTCAGGGGAGCCGAACGAGGCGCTGCAGGGAAGAGAACGCCGTGAGCGCTCCGGGTACCTCCTCCACACACTTTATTTCATTTATCAAATTCTGCTAGGATGTGACCGCAAAGGAGGTTCTAGTTATTACCATCACACCACTCCTGTTAACAGGTTTTGCTATGTTATAATAGTGAAATACATATATATCTTTGCTACCATAATGTACATATTGTTTCCATCATTTAATTATATTTGAAGTTACCTTTGTAATATGTGGCCCTTTGAAGACATTGAGGGCCACATGTAAAACCCACAAAAAAAGGTCACCTAAAACTTCTCTACAAGATGGTCTGCTAGCAAATTATAGATACATAACATAATAGTTACTATAGAAGAGTGGATGTAGATTGTGCTGGACTGACTTTATCAGTCAGTGTTGTAGGTTGGTAGGGTTTGGGCAGATGGAAAGAATTGGTTTCCAGAGGTCCGTGACGAGTTTAAGAAAAAGGTGGTGGTGAGCCCTGTTTGAGCTTGGGCTGCTACCTCGGTGTGCGGCCTTAAGGTTGACATATAATGTGGAAGAAAAGAAAGTAAAGGAGCTCCCGGTATCCAATAAAGGTAAATCTATTTGTATTTTATTTGAAGTTTCAGCAGTAAAAAGAGTCCAACGCGTTTTGGGGGACTAAGGACCCCCCTTCATCAGGGCTGATAGTGGAAGTGGTTATGAAATAATCCTGTTGGAGGGTGCCTTTGGCACATGAATCGGACTGTTAGATGTCCACAACACTCCCTGTATGTTCAGAAGCAGCAATAATAGTTACTATGTCTGCTTGCCATTATATATGGTCACACCTGGCTGTATCTAATAAATGATTTGCTGTTTACAACATCAGCATAAATGATGCTGATATGATATAAGAACCATCAGAGCCCGGCTGAAAGAAAACCATAATTATAATTGAAATTACATTTTATTTATAGCGGATATTTGATAATGAGTCATAAAACGTAGAAGAGTGGTGGCAGAAAAACGATGTGTTAAGACTGCCGTTTTTAAATTTTTCTTAAAGAGGGATAGCACCTAAAAAAAAGATATTAAAAGCCAGCAGCTACAAATACTGCAGCTCCTGACTTTTAATAAATGGACACTTACCTCTTCCAGGGTATCTGCACCCCCCTCCCCCCTGAAAGGTGCCAACTGTGGCACCGGAGGGGGGGGAGGGTTCCGATGAGCGGAAGTTCCACTTTAGGGTGGAACTCCACTTTAAGCATGTTTAAATTCACTTAGGCTTGATTCCCACTAATGTAATTTCAGATGCAATCTCGAGCTGAGTGACTTACTACCTCTGCTCGAAGTGTGTTCCATGCATCAACTAATCTAAACTTGTACTTTTTAAAGTTAGATTTGAACTTTCCTCTTGCTAGTTTGAGGTTATGTCCCTGTGTTCATGATCTTAGCTTCATACTGCAAATTGCCCTTCTGAACCATATTCACACTGTTAATTAAAGTATTTCAAGTTTTCAGTCATGCCCCACCCTTTTCTTTCTTTCCTCCAGACTGTACATATTAAGTTGATGCTCCCTCTCCTGATATGTCTCAGTAGATTGGGAGTCTTTCCCTAGAAGATTTTATCTGACTATTTTCATTTTATAACTGCAATTAAACCTCTTTGCTCAATTTTTATGAATGTTATGGGACAAATAAATGTGTCATTGTTTTATAAGAGACCCTGTATCTAAGCAGAATCATGCTTTGTGTAGCGAACACAATGCTGTACACACAGGTGCATTGTGAGAGAAGAGAGATTTGCTCTAATTTTATTTGAATAATAGTTTACATTCTTCCAGTCCAATTAACGGAAAAATGTAAGAGTAGTTATTGGAATTAAAAGAGAAGCAATTAAACTTCAAACTCAGCACCAAATATTAACGTTTCATCAATATGATGTGCTATGTAAATTAACCAATACCAACAAACTATATTTCCCCTTTATTGTAAACCCATGCTTTGACCATGCAGGGCAAAGCATCATGTTTAATAAATTGTGGGTGCTAGGTATCTTCTTAAAACTATTAGGGTAGTCCTTCCTTCTATATTAAAGTGATACTAAAATCTTGTTTTTTTTTTTTTTGTTAAAAATAACAAACATGTTATACTTACCTGCCCTGTGCAGTGGTTTTGCACTGAGCAGCCCATATCTTCCTCTTCTCAGATCCTTTGCTTGGGCTCCTGGCCCCTCCCTCCTGCCGAGTGCCCCCACAGCAAGCACCTTGCTATGGGGGCGCCCCAGCCGAGCTGCAGCTCCGTGTGTCCGTTTTAGATACGGAGCCGCAGCCCAGCCCAGCCATGCCCCCTCTTCTTATTGGCTCACTGACTTTGATTGACAGCAGCGGGAGCCAATTGCGCTTCACTGCTGTCTCAGCCAATGAGGAGGGAGAGTCCCAGACAGCCGAGTCTCTCATGCAACATCGCTGGATCGAGATGGGCTCAGGTAAGTATTAGGGGGGCTGCTGCCTTTACAACCACTTCAGCAGGAATTAAATTATCACTCCTATAGTGCAAACGTGAATAAACAAAACCACAAATTATTCTTAATTAAATAAGCTCTTAATGTCCATGAATCACATAACAGCATAAAAGTGTCCACTGTAGTGCTGAGTGATATGAGTCTTTATCCCGATTGTGCTCCAGTCATGCATTAAAAGTTTTATTATGTTATGTGATCCATGGACATTAAGAGCTTATTTAATTAAGATTTTTGTGGTTTTGTTTATTCACGTTTGCACTATAGGTAATTGAATTCCTGTTAATATAGAGGGAAAGGCTACCACCCTAATAGTTTTCAGACGATACCTAGCGCCCACAATGTATTATATTTTTCTTTAGGTTGTGTTTTACACATATAGGTGTGGTTCAGCAGCAGGGGTATTTCTACCACGTTTTAACCTGTGGCGCAGTAATACACATTTCAAGATATAGCATTGTGTTTTCCTTAATTCAAACTATTGCAGCCAGTAAATATTAAGCTTTCCTGTATTGCTCCAGCACTCTATTCAGCTGCCAGCAATAAATTCATTTTCAAGTACAGAGGAATATTTAAATCACTACACTTGACAGAACTTGACCAATCACCGAGTACCAGTTCTGTCATGTGGCAAGGGTCTATAGCCTTGTATTACACTACTTAAAGCGGTAGTAAAGCCGCTGAACTTTTTTTTTTTTTTTAACACCTGTAAAGGAAAAGGCATAATGAGCTAGTATGCACCGCATACTAGCTCATTATGAAATACTTACCTTAGAACGAAGCATCGGTAACTCACCTGGTCCACGCCGAGGTCGCTGACATGTTGCCTCGGCGTGTCTTCCGGGTATCGCGGCTCCAGCGCTGTGAGTGGCTGGAGCCGCGATGTCGTCACTCCCGCGCACGCGCACGGGAGACTTCTTCCCGGCAGGGTTCGGATTCTGCCGGCCCTTCAGCCGAGAATCCCCCGTGCGCATGCGCCGCTGCAGTCAGCGGCGCATTGCACGGGGAATATCTCCTAAACCGTACAGGTTTAGGAGATATTTTTTTTACTTACAGGTAAGCCTTATTATAGGCTTACCTGTAGGTAAAAGTTATCATTTTGACTTTACTTCCACTTTAAATGACTTGTGGCTTATGTGGGGTGGCTTCTCCTGTTCCTGGCAGCTAGACAAAGTGATTAATAGCAAAGGAAAGATGAGTTTAGGCCGGGGAAATGGGTTTAAACAGAAACTTGTTGTCAGAACAATGAAAGATGATTGCTTATTAGTTGTTGCATTTTATTTAATTGAATTGAAATTAAAATGTGATGTAAAGTTGATGTTCAGCTAATATGATCTACATAGGAGACTTTCCACCAGCTGGTTTGAGGACTACATCGTATTCATATACAATATTTCATTTTTTGGTCTGGAGTATTAGACAAACAAAGAAAACATGCCTAATCTCTTTAAAGTTAAGTCCACATAAAAGCCTTCTGCAATTTGTTTCTGTCTGTTGAAGTAGTGAGCTCTACCATAGAGTTCCGGCCTACATTTGAGTCTCACTGCTCCGGTCATAATGGGTATTTTTTACTCTTCCTGTTGCATTCTATACGGGACTAAATAAAAATCCACAACAAAAAGCACTGCCATCACAATTTCTGCAGTAGGTGTGCAGACCTGAGAATTTAAACCTAGTCATGTCCCCATCTGAGTTCTTCAAAAAATGTTCAGTAATTTAATTGGACTTATCAGTATAGAGATATAGAACAAAGTATGCAGAACAGGAGTTCTTCCCTTACTAGCTGCAGGGGTTAAATACTTACTAGGCAGTGAAAAATTACTGTTTGTTCTGTTGTTGCTGTTATGTTGCTGTTATGTTCTGGCCACTGGAAGCTGTTGAGGGTAATTGGTGATCTCCTCAACACATTCTTATCTTCTTCCTCCCTTCCCCTTTCCCCAACATGCCCTCCCTCCTTTTCACTCCCTCCTCCCCTTCCCCCTTTGTTTTTGTCGGTTCTGAAGAGATTCAAGGAGAAATATGTTCCTCTATAGGCCAGGATTACTAATGCCGCGTACACACGGTCGGACTTTCCTGCAGAAAAAGTCAGACGGAATCTTTTCATCTGATATTCCGATCATGTGGGCCTCATCGGACTTTTTTTTTTCTAAAATTCTGATGGACCTAGAAATAGAACATGTTTTATATATTTCCGATGGAACCAATTCCTATAGGGAAAACCGCTCGTCTGTATGCTGTTCCGACGGACCAAAAACGACGCATGCTCTGAAGCAAGTACGAGACGGCAGCTATTGGCTACTGGCTATTGAACTTCCTTTTTCTAGTCCCGTCGTACGTGTTTTACGTCACCGCATTCTAGACGGTCGGACTTTGGTGTGATCGTGTGTAGGCAAGACAGTTTCAGTGGAACTCCATTGGAAATCCATCGGAAAAACCTTTGGAGTTTATTCCGACGCGAAAACCGGTCGTGTGTATGCGGCATAAGGCTCACTCTTTCATCTTCCCCATTCTTTTTTTTTTTTCTTATTCTCTAGTTCTTCCCTCCCTCTCCTAGGGTATTTATATCTAAGCATCATTACCACAATGAAGAATATGCTTGTTATATTTCTGTTCTGTTACTACCTACCTATGTGACTATATTTGTAACTATGTACTATTATTAAATAGATATTATATTATTATTATTATATTATCATAAAATTATAATATTTACAATAAAACGTTTATGTAAAAAAAAAAAGTTAACAAGGAAAATTTCTGTAGTACTAACCTGACAAGTTCCTTTTAACTTTATAGAATCTACCATATGCATGTGTGTTCCAAAAAGTGATTTTATCTAAAGGTGCTGCATTACACCTTAATATAAAAGCACCTGTAGAAAATCTTACTTCAGACTTCCGCACCACTATTCTTCCAGCAAGATCCTAGGAATGCTGATTATATCAGATCCTGCAAGAAGATGCTTCAGCACAGTGCAAGTACATTTTGGAATCCCCAGCATTCTCCAGGCTCTTGCCAGGATTATGACTTTAATCTTGCCTAGGCATCTTAGGTGGAAGTTGGGTGTAAGGTAAGTATTAAATCCCAACTGAACTCGGAGGCCTGGTTCACACATATACAGGTTTCAGTTTGCATATTATGGGCACATTTTGCGTTTTTCAATACATGCTTTTGATCCCTTGAAGTCTATAGAACCAAAAACCAGAAGTCCCTGGCCCTTTCAATAAAGTGACAGATGTGAACATGACCCATAGGAAATCATATTAAATGGACTGTAGTGTGTTTCTGCAAAATTGAAAATGCACCAAAAAATGCATAGGTGTGAACCAGGCTTAATTCTATATATTAAATATATCTAAGGTACATTAATAAGTCATTACGGGCTTACCACTGATTTAGCTTGTAAAGCAGCCAAAGCCAGATAAGGTGGTGATCACTTACCATTTTATTGTACCTGGAATGTATTTATAATATTTAAAATTACACTCCAGTAAGGCTTTAAAGTAAAAAAAGAAAAAACAAAAACAAAACTGAAATGTCACATCAGTTTTATACATTAATTTACCTAGCAGACATCCCAAGGTTTGAAAAAAAAAAAAATACCAACTTTATCTCTCCTGAACTGTATCTTTACTTGGAGCCATACCAAGTTTTTTTGTTTTTATAGTATAAACTTGAAAACCCAAATGGTGAAAATATGAAGTAGCTAAGTAGTAAAGTCTTTTTTTTTTTTTTTCAAATAAAGGAAACTGATCCACATCTACATAGAATAGGGAATGCACAGCACAGCACAGCCTACCCTGACCATGACCGCTGGGAAACCACGGCAAAAACGCGCTTTGCTGCGATTTGTGTTTTCTCGTGGCTGATGGTCAAAATTTTCCTATCCTGAACGCAATTCTCCTGTGTTCGGTAGAGGGAGGTTTACCTTCACCTAATCGCAGCAACTCCTAAGCTCTGCTAAAAACCTATGTGTACATGGACACATTGGGGTTGATTTACTAAAAGCAAATAGACTGTACACTTTGCAAAGTGCAGTTGCTCCAGAGCTTAGTAAATTAAATAAAACTTCACTTTGCAAAGAGTACCCAATCCCATGCAAGAAAAAAAACAAAAAAACAGCATTTCTACTTGCTCATGATTGGATGATGGAAGTCAGCAGAGCTTCTGCTCGTTTACTAATATCTGGAGCAACTGCACTTGCAAAGGGCAACTGCACTTTACAAAGTACATAGTCTAGTATATTAACCCCATAGGCTTTTATGGAGTTGAGTTTAGGAGCTTTGGCAAAAAAAACCGCCAAAAGCTCCTAAACTCAAGTTTAGAAGCTACCAGTTTACACAAAGCCCTACTGTTTCACTCTGTGCACTGTACTGTAGGCTAATCACTCTACACTCTACTTCTTGCTAGATACACTAGATTTCTCAACTGGGTAGGCTTGGGGATGTGTTAGATAACCATGTTAGAAGAAAAAAGATTGCTAAGCAACGACAAAGCAATAAACTTCCATTGTAAGCAAAGCAGTTGAGCATGCAGGGTCCAGGGAGACTGTGGGAAAGTACTGTATATAAGAGCTATGGTGAGAGTTCCTTTTAACTGGACTATTTTATCACAATGCCATGGGTGTAATGTCATGTGAGTAAGCACCCCACTTTTCAACACTGTTCTACTGTTGTAAACATCTACTCTACACAGAACACAAGTGGCTAAAGGGACTGCATACACACATCAGAGCCAAGGAAGAAAGCCAGAACACTAGAAATGAAAATGTGGCAATAGCAACACAGCTGTACAAGGAACAGATAGTGCATGTAAAGTTTGTCAGGTTCACTGGGAGACAGAACAATAACTGGAGCTGTGTCACATTCACAATATGTCATATGCTTCAGCAGAGACACAGTAAAGATGGCCTGTTATTGTTCTATGGGTCAATTATCCGGAAGCTAAGAAGACATTTAAACTAACCATATATGTTAGAATCTGATTGTACAGTCTATACACAATATAGTGCAAGGGTCTACCTACATAATCTATTCTAAATATATACAGGAAGGTAGACTCTAGCACACATATTGATACAGTATAAGAAAAACCTATGATTACCGTATTTATCGGCGTATAACACGCACCGGCGTATAACACGCACCCCAAGTTTAGGAGGGAATTTTAAGGAAAAAAAGTTTTAGGAGAGAAGTTTAGGGGAAAAAAAACGTACATTTAAGCGTCATTTGCAGCTTGCCCAGAGTCATTTGCAGCCTGCCCAGCGTCATTTGCAGCTTGCCCAGCGTCATTTGCAGCTTGCCCAGCGTCATTTGTAACTTGCCCAGTGTCATTTGTATCTTTCCCAGTGTCATTTGCAGCTTGCCAGCGTCATTTGTAGTTTTCCCAGTGTCATTTGCAGTTTGCCAGCGTCATTTGCAGCCTTGCCGACGTTTAAATTTCCCGCCGCCGAGACAGACCGCGCATGCGCCGCCGAAAAAGACCGAACCGCGGCCGAAAAAAGGCCGAAGCGTGGCTGAAAAAGGCCGAAGCGCGGCCGAAAAAGACCAAGCCGACTGTTCGGCTACGCTCGGAGTCCCGCCTCCCTGCTGTTTCAGGAGCGAGCGCAGGGAGGCGGGACTACGAGAGCAGCTGAACAGTCGGCTTCGGTCTCTTTGTTTGTTGTTTGTGCGGCCAGTTTAAGACCTTATATGCTCCTTGTTGGCCTGTATATGGCCTGTTTCACAGACGATTTCAAAGTTTATCAGGGATGCCAAGCATTTAAAGCATGCAATCTTGGCAATGTGTGTATGGCCTGTTATTGTTCTCTACTTAGAGGAGATGCAGGAATCATGCCATGCAGTGGCAGCAAAGATTACTGGAGGTGCAGGTGCACTGGGACTGCAGGAGAGGTTTGCTGAGAACAGATCCTGGATACTTTGAATGGAGGAGGTTTTCACTTTAACCTGGAAGCAAGCTGATGTTTGTTTGTAGCCTGTGCTGGAGTGTATTTGGGGGATCGCATGACTCTAGGGCTTCCCCCTGAAGTCCCACTGGAGGATCCCCATTCCTCTGCTGGACCAGTCCGAGCTGCTGTGTCATGGATTCTCTGGCCTATGAGGGGGGAATTGGACTCTTTTATTTGCCCTGTATCTACTCCCCAGGTTTTCACAAATCATTGTACCGTGTTGTTACCTTATTGATATAAATATTGTGCTGCCATTTTACTACTTTCAAAAATGTCAGTTGTCTTGCTGTCTCTGGCTTTGGTATTATTTCCTGTATATAAGCCACAAATACAAGCATTTAAACACATATTTAGATTCAAAAAGGGAAAAAGCAGAGCATGCGCAATGAGAGTGTCAAAAGTCAAAAGTCAAAAGAACAGATGCAATAGTGTTGCCACTCAGAATACAGAAACCCAGGTAAAAGGCAAGATCAACCAGATATTTACTAGCAAAGAATATGGTAATGACTGAAGCACACAGTTAGGAAACATACTATAATGCCACATACACACGATCTGAAATTCGGCCAGCAAAAGATCGATGAGACCTTTCCTTCTGAAAATGCGACAGTGTGTATGCTCCATCGGCCGAATTTCCACCAGCAAAAGTTTGAGAGCATGTTCTCAATTTTTCCGACACAAAAAGTTTTGATCGGAAATTCCGATCGTCTGTACCAATTCCGACGCGCAAAATTCATTTTCGACGCATGCTCGGAACCATTGAACTTAATTTTCTCGGCTCGTCGTAGTGTTGTTTGTCACCGCGTTTTTGACGGTCGAAAGTTCAGCGAACTTTTGTGTGACTGTGTATGCAAGACAAGCTTGAGCGGAATTTCGTCGGAAAAACCATCCAAGATTTTTCCGATGGAAAATCCGTTCGTGTGTTCGGGGCATTAGAAATAATGACAGAAAAACATTTTTGGGAGTTTACTGAAACTTTAGGTCACTGATCATGAAAAGACATGCAGCAAACTTATTTTCAAAATGAGAGGTCAGCAGCGGTAGATTACATATTTTTTAGTACATGTTTTCTTTGCTCAGTGTTTCATTTACAGAACTGAACAATTAACAATGCAGCATTTGTCCTTTTTTCTTTTTTTTTTTTATAATTCTCAAATTTCTCTCCTCTCATTTTGCAAGAATGCATTCTAATCCAGCAGCACATTCTCATGCGTTCATTAATCCTGCTGCTCTCCAATGTTTCACATGGAAACCTATGGTCATGTGACTTCAGGGGGGCCTAACAGTAAAACAGGGACATCCTTGAACTTGTCATCTGCTGAAGTATAGTATAGCATCTGTTACTTAATTACCCCAGTTTAGGAAATTGACCTTTTGCTTTTTAACAGTTTTTGTAAATGTTACTTTAGTATCAGCAGCAACAGCTACATATTCTAAAAATAAATATGTTTATAATTTTTTTTTGTCACATTTCTCATATGTTACATCCATACTGAAATAACTAAGCACAATATAACATAACCAAAGTATGTCTAAAACCAGACATGTTTTTTTTTATTTTTTTAGAGTATTGTTACATTTCCAGTTGTGATTTTTTGTTGCTGTCTCATTTTATGCTTTTTGTTTATCCTGGCGGTCACTGGCACTGGACTTGAAGTGTGAGAAAATCAACATTTTGAGTTGCCACCAGAAGAATAGAGGGGAAATTTGAAAATGTTCTGGTGATAACTGTGTAATGCCCCGTACACACGGTCGGATTTTCCGACGGAAAATGTCCTATCGGACAATGTTGTCGGAAATTCCGACCGTGTGTAGGCTCCATCGGACTTTTTCCATCGGATTTTCCGACGGACAAAGTTTTATCTCCTGCTCTCAAATTTTCCGATAACAAAGTCCTATCGGACTTTTTCCAATCGTGTGTAGCGAATTCCAACGGACAAAGTGCCACGCATGCTCAGATCACATTACAAGACCAAAGCTATTGGCTACTAGCCTCTACGTAGTCCCGTCGTAGGCAACAAATGTCACCACGTTCAGAATGATCGGATTTTCTGACAACTTTGTCCGACCGTGTGTATGCAACACCAGTGTCGGACAAAATCCTTCGGAAAAAATCCGATGGATTTTGTGGTCGGATTTTCCGACCGTGTGTACGGGGCATATGAGGAAATTTACCTTTTAGAGAGATCTCCACTAACTTTCATTTGTGTTTGTCAGGCAAAAAATAAAGAGAAATTTTCCCAAATGGACCATCGAGTACAGTCTGTGGTAATTTTTAATATTTGCACTAACATTCAAATTTTCATAATAAGCTTTTGGGGTGTAACCTTTTCTTCTAAGGTCCAAGTAGTATCTTTGATTGTATTACCTCTAGTCACAGAGTTAGTAGATAATTGGATTGTGTCATTTTAGTGAAAGAGAGTACAGGGTATTACGGGGCTGGATCCCTGTACAGTATGTATATGTATGCATGTGTGGTAGGGATCCTAGACTGTAAGCTTTTTGAGGCCTGGAACTGATGTAAATTATTTCTTACCAGGAATATGTGTGAAAATGAATTTGCAACCTAATCAGACAAAGCCAGTTAATCTATGGGTACCACCAAATCTATCAGTGACTTTCAGTTCTAGCAAACCTATTTGCAGAGCTATTTATTGCTCAATTTTCTGGAAGCTTAGAATATTTTAAAACTGGCCACATATGCTATTATCTGATTGTACAGCCCATACACAATATAGTGCTAGGGTCTACCTACATAATCTATTCTAAATATTTCCATGAAGGTAGACTCTAGCACACACATTGGTATAAGAAAAGCCTATGCTTAGTTTGTTCTTTGTGTGGCCAGTTTAAGTCGATTTAAAAGTTTAACAGGGGTGCCATGCATTGAAAACACACAGTCATGGCAATGTGTCTATGGCCAAAAAAAAATTAAAAATCGAACTGTGTAAACTTGATTAAAGCTATGTGGTCCAATATTTACATTTTAAAGCCACTGGCCACAGTTTAAAGCAGAACTAAACTGTATCTGTAGTGTCACAAACTAAAAACGTTATTTACCGTATATACTTTAGTATAAGCCGAGTTTTTCAGCACATTTTATTGTGCTTAAAGTGTCCCCCTCGGCTTATACTTGAGTCAAGTACTTTTCTGCAGCAGAAAATTAAATTTTCCAAACCGACTTTGGGGCCTCGTATCTCGGGGCCACTTGGTGCTAGGAACCCAAAATTTGGTGTGCAAACCCAGTGGAACCTGCTCCACAACATATCAAATGGGGTTCCTAGCACCAAGTGGCCCCAAGATTCGGGGTCCCAAAGTCAGATCGGAAAATGTCATTCTCTGCTGCAGAAAAGTGCTTGACATTTTCCGAACCGACTTTGGGGCCCCGTATCTCGGGGCCACTTAGGGCTAGGACCCCTTTGGATATGGTGTAGTGCTGGGTTCACTGGGTTTGCACACCAAATTTTGGGTTCCTAGCACCAAGTGGCTCGAGATACGGGGCCCCAAAGTTGGCCAGTTGTGTCCATCTGCAGCAATGTAATTTCGGGACCCTTTGGGTACAGCTAGGGAGCATCTAGGAACCCTTAACCACAGAGTTTGAAGTTCGGGGGACCTATGGCTGCAAATGGGCACAGTGAGGCATGCAAATGGGCATTGTTGACCCTCTTTTCCACTTACAGTAGGCTTATACTCGAGTCAATACTTTTTCCCAGTTTTTTGTGGTAAAATTAGGTGCCTCGGCTTATATTGGGGCGGCTTATACTCGAGTATATACAGTAATACATTTTTAATAGGTAGGAAGTAGCAGAAAAACTCTGGACAGCCGCACACCGGAAAAATATAAAATCCTGTGTTGTTTATTGAAAATCAAGGATCACATCACATCCAAAGGTCCACAGCAAAGGAAAAAATGGGGTACAAAATCTGACGTGTTTCGCACTGAAATCAGTGCTTACTCATAGCATACATAATACATTTTTAATATTTGTACAAGCCCACCCATCCATTCATTTTTCCATGCTTTATTTTTTTGGGAGAAATCACTTTGAAAAACACCCCTTAGAATTTCTAGCTTTGGCCACCTTGAGAAGGGGAAATGATTCATGTAGAATTTATTTCCTGGAACCCATCTGTCCTTAGCTCAGGCATGCAGGCAGGAGATTACGCTTAGCTAATAAAGTCACTCCTCCATTCCTCCAGATGAAATAAAAAAAAATGCCCATGAAGACTCCTGGGATGTATGACATCATTTGGGCCTAGGCCAGAAAACAGAAAGAAACTGTAGAAATGTATATAAAAAAAGGATAAAATATATAAATATAATATACCTTCCTATCAATTTATCAAAGCTATTTGCATAAGGATTAAAAATAGTTAATGAATGTCGTTTGAGAGTTTGGTCCGACTTTAACATATTGCATAGTATGGGTGTTGCAAACAAATTATAGCGGGCGAAATATAAAAGCAACAACTTCTCAAACTTCACTCAAAACAGGGTGATCTTGATCTGGTGTCAAATTCCATTGTGATTTGAATGGTAATTTATTTGGAATAAAGTCAATGACTATATGAATCTACTCCTTCTCAGATTTATATATACTGTATGAATAAAACAAAGAGTTAAATATTGGAGAAGGCTGACCGACCATAGACAGACAAATATCTACCTTAGAATGCTGCAGAGACATATGTCGGTCCTCAGTTGCACCAGGACACCAAAACATGCATGGTCAACAACTCAGCCAGGTCACTTTTAACATTTTCTAATAAGTTGGAATGCTTTAAGAGAAAGTATACACTTCTGACACTGGAAACTCTTTTTAAACCATTTGTAGGTAAAGTAGGGAAGGATCAGAAGTCCTGCTGTGTTTTATTTCTATTGGGGGCTCCTTTAGAAAGACCCCCCCGTCATTTATTGCACTACTTTACCACTGTCTACTGAAAAAAAATGCATAAATATATATATACAGTGGATATAAAAAGTTTTCCCACTGGATATTAAAATGTCAGGTTTCTGTGATGTAAACAATAAGACAAAGATAAATAACTTCAGAACTTTTTCCCCCTTTAATGTGACCTAATGTCATGTACCTGGGTGTCTTCGAATCGGGATGTTCCTGGTGCCACAGCTGCAGTCTTACCTGTTGTGCCACAGAGGAGCTTTGGAGTTATTGCAATGTTCTCCCAGCTTGATGCATTGCCTTGGACTCTCTAGCCCCACCTGCTACCAGCTTCGGACAATGTACAATCAAGCAGCCCATAAATAGCAGCACTTCCTGTTACTCAGTGCCCATTTGTTTGGACTAGCTACCTGGGTATATTGATAACTCTGTGATTTGGACTACGGTGTATTGAACCTCTGCCTGAATTATTGACCATTCTCCAGCCTGCTGATTTGGTACTTCACCCCAGCCCGTGTATGACCTCCACCTGTCTGACCATTCTTTGGATCTAGATTTTGTACCGCTTTGCCTGATCTGTTGCTGATTGGCCTGCCTGACCACATTTTCTTCTGAATCCTCAGCATACAAGCTCCACTTCGGACATTACCTACCACAGGTACCTTACACCTATAAACTGTACAACTCAATTGAAAAACAAACTGAAATCTTTTAGTGGTGGGAAGTAAAACTAAAAAACTAAAATAATGTGGTTGCATAAGTGTGCACACCCTCTTGTAACTGGGGATGTAGCTATGTTCAGAATTAAGCAATCACATCCAAATTCATGTTAAATAGGAGTCAGTACACACCTGCCATCATTTAAAGTGCCTCTGATTAACCCTAAATAAAGTTCAGCTGTTCTAGTAGGTCTTTCCTGACATTTTCTTATTTGCATCCTACAGCAAAAGCCATGGTCCACAGAGAGCTTCCAAAGCATCAAAGGGATCTCATTGTTAAAATGTACCAGTCAGGAGAAGGGAACAAAAGAATTTCCAAGGCATTAGATATACCAAGTGGAGAAAATATGGCACAACAGTGACATTACCAAGAACTGGACGTGCCTCCAAAATTGATGAAAATAAGAAAACTGGTTAGGGAGGCTGACAAGAGGCCTACAGCAACATTAAGTGAGCTGCAGGAATATCTGGCAAGTACTGGCTGTGTAGTACATGTGAAAACAATCTCCCATATTCTTCATATGTCTGGGCTATGGGGTAGAGTAGCAAGACAGAGGCCTTTTCTTACGAAGAAAAACATCCAAGACCGGCTACATTTTGCAAAAACACATCTGAAGTCTCTCAAAAGCATGTGGGAAAATGTGTTATGGTCTGATAAAACCAAGGTTCAACTTCAACCAAAAGATATGTTTGCCGCAAAAACAACACTGCACGTCACCAAAAGAACACCATGCCCACAGTGAAGCATGGTGGTGGCAGCATAATGCTTTGGGGCTGTTTTGCTTCAGCTGGAACAGGGGTCATAGTCAAGGTAAAGGGAATTATGAACAGTTCCAAATACCAGTCAATATTGGCACAAAACCTTCAGGCTTCTGCTAGAAATCTGAAAATGAAGAGGAACTTCATCTTTCAGCATGACAACAACCCAAAGCATACATCCAAATTAACGTAGAAATGGCTTCACCAGATGCAGATTAAAGTTTTGGAATGGCCCAACCAGAGCCAAGACCTGAATTTGATTGAAAATCTGTGGGATGATCTGAAGAGGGATGTGCACAGGAGATGCCCTCACAATCTAGCGGACTTGCTGTGTTTTTGCAAGGAAGAGTGGACAAATATTCCCAAGTCAAGATGTGCAATGCTGATAGACTCATACCCAAAAGGAGTGCTATAATAAAATCAAAAAACGTATGCAACCATATTACTGTATTTTATTTTTACTTCCCTCCATCTAAAAGATTTCAGTTTGTTGTTCAACTGAGTTGACTTGTTATATTCACTGTGTGTATTTATATAAATATATATATATATATATATATATATATATATATATATATATATATATATATATAGCGTTTTCTTACTTTCTGTGTCCCTGTTGCGGATTCTCCCTCACTTCTTGTCTGGTAAAACCATTGTCATTGTGATAGTAAATAGTAAATGTGGCAGGTCTCTGCTTTTGTGGATCTTTAGTGGACTCACTTAGAAGGGCCTCATAAAGACAAGGGGGGCTCTCTCCTAAGAATACCTTGTCCCAAGAGAACCTCACACTTATGCCCAGTACACACAGTCGGATTTTCAGACGGAAAATGTTCGATGGGAGCTTTTTGTCGGAAATTCCGACTGTGTGTAGGCTCCATCGACATTTTCCATCGGAATTTCCGTTGCACAAAATTTGAGATCTGGTTCTCAAACTTTCCGACAATAAAATCCATTCAAGCAGAAGTGCCGCACTGGCTATTGAACTTAATTTTTCTCGGCTCCTGGTACGTGTTGTACGTCACCGCGTTCTTGACGTTCGCAATTTCCGACCAACTTTGTGTAACCGTGTGTATGCAAGACAAGTTTGAGCCAACATCCGTTAGAAAAAATCCATGGATTTTGTTGTCGGAATACCCGATCAATGTTCGATCATGTGTACGGGGCATTACACTTTATGCAGGCAAAGAACTGAAGATGCATGCAGGCGAAGAACTGAAGATGCAGGCAGACGAAGAACTGAAGATGCATGCAGGCAAAGAACTGAAGATGCAGAAATGAATGCAGTTTAACTGTTCGGTCATGGATTTGATAGGAGTTAGATCAGGAGTAGGTGGAATACCCCAAAACTTGATGGTCAGGCTCCAACAGCTTCTTAGACTAGAAGTCCCTGGGTGGGTCTCAGCATCCAGAAGCATCACACAGAACTTCTTCTGAGGCCAATGTAGCATCCTCTAGTGTGTTACTAGTGTGAGTGCAGGAGAAAGTATATTCTTGCCAAGAATAACCTAAATAATTGAATTGGGTCATGGTTACTACAGGCCAGGGCTGGATGACTCATCCTGGCAGCTATCTAGTGCCTCCCTCTGGTGTCTGGAAGGTTGAAAACCGTCTAGAACTGGATGGTGGGGGTTAGGAGGAGCTGAATATTTGTGGGACCTCAGCCAATCCCTAGAAGTGGGTGGGCAGGGTTACTGAGTCAACCCCATAAATAGACATGAGCGATTGCAGCAGGAGAGACAGGTGGATGATGGAGATGGAGTGGTGAGGAGAGGCCCTTGAGAGAATCCCCTGCCGGGAAGGGGTGATACCTCGGGCTTGAGGCTCAGGATATCTGGTCTAGAAGGATCCCACCACAGGAGGCAGTTGGAGGAGAACCTTCAGAAGAGGCAGCGGGACAGAGCAAAGACCAGTGAGTAGAGATCAGCACTGAGCAGGAAAAACACAAGGGGGAGACTGTCAGCTGTAATAGTGCTCTCTGAAGACAGCAGGTGTCTTAGTCTTGATCCTTGCCCTGGGGAATCTCCATGGAAGTGTACCAGTTGGGCAGGACTGGGAGTAAGATCAGCCAGGCCTGGCTGGTGCAGCCAGGTGGGCTAGCATTTTCTGCAAGCAAGGGGAGCTGGGATCAGTAACCACAGGGAAGCAGAAGGAGGAATGTCATGCTGTTTGCTCACTATACTGCTTTGTCAAGAGACTGCGAGTTCCTGCCTGTAATGCCTTTGCTGGACTAACAGTAAAAATGCTAGTCCCCCTCAAGAGTGAGCAGCAGGTGCTCACAGCAGGTACTGTAAAAAACAAGTTTGTGCAGGAGGAAGGAAAAGTGGACTTTTTGTAAATAGGGAGGACGTGCCCCTTTTGTTCATGGTTTTCAAGTTGGGCATGCCATAATTCCCTACCTCACCCAAGTTATTAACCCCTAATAAAACATAAAAAAACAAGCCAAGAACTGTTTTTTGCGTTGGAATGTGCGAAGGAAATCTTATTTGACTGACTGTGCAGCATTGGGGACCCGGGACATTAGTGACTCCAATGGGGGTAGTGCTACACTTATCTATATCAGTGATGGCTCTAGTGTTTCTCCATTCCCGTTATAACTCTAGCAGGGATCAGATAAAGCCAGCATGGCATCCAGGCACACAGCCTTTTCGCAAAGGGACAAAACCCTCTAACTTTGGGTTTCCTCCCTGAAGCCTCAAATCAGCCACGCAGTCTGTATACATAACTACCCTTTTCCCAGCAGTGAAGGGATGCTCACACACTCTCTCCAAAGGAGGAAGGGTCAACCAAAGACCCTCCACCTGCTTTGTCACAACTTGGTATAACCCACTGGTAACAAACTTCCCAGGTGTTGGCTGCCTGACAAAACAAGGAAGAACCCCTGCACCACTCCCCTGATACAGGACTCAGGACTTTGAAACACCTAGTTCCAAAACAGGCCTGGCAAACATTTAAACACCTCCACCAGCAGGGATTGGGAAACCACACATCCCTAAACATTTTTTGCATGTTAGTGCAAAGTTAACAGCTTAAAGTGACATTAAAGGCACATTTCTCCTCTCCCGCCAGCTGTGGGGGATCTGTCAGGATGGAGAGCGGAGGAAGGGGCGGTATATATGTCATTTACCGGCTCCTTCCTTTTCTGAATTGGACACAGTGAGTGATCACTCCTGTGTCCTGTAATAACCGAGCATAGTAAACTGTGTCTGCTTCAGCTTATGAATGAATGGGAGCCTCTATCTCCTGTCCATTCATCTTCAATGCTGAGGCTGCAGAGAAAAGGACTGGGGAATCTGTGTCCTCAGTCCCTTTCTCTGTCTCAAAGGGGAGATGTCGGGGTCTGTTAAGACCCCTGATATCTTAACAAAGCCCCCCAACAGGGCTGATAAAAAAAAAATTGCAATAAATATTACAGAATTAAATTGGAAAAAAATTATAAAAAATACAATTGGATAAAAAATAATATAATAAAGAGCATTGTGAAAAAAAAAAAAAAACTAATTAAATTGGAAAAAAAAAAAAAAAATAAATAATAAAAAATAAATAAAAAACTACATTGTAAAAAATAATATATAAAAAAAATAATAAAAACTGGCACTGATCAGCTATGAGTAAGCACTCTTGGTAGTGTGAAACGCGTTAGCTATTTTCCTGCTTTGCTGTGACCTATTTCTGTGTGATTCAACATTTTACCAATAAAGGCTTTTGAATTTTTCTTGGAGTGCGGTCGTCCAGAGTCCTTAATTTGCATCATTATAAACTATGAAACCTGTTTGTTTTTTTCACAATTTTCTGTCTTTTTTTTTTTTTGTTTAGCAAAAAATAAAAAACCCAGTAGTGATTAAATGCATACACAGAAATATGTTATACGTGTATCACTAACCCCACAAGGGCCGCTGATTGAGCCCCAGGTTCTTTACCCTCTGTGTAGCAGCAGCAGCCAGGCAAACAGCAACATTCACTCCTTTTGGCTCAAATAAACAGGCTATGGATTGTCTCTTTTTACGTTTATTGCAGAATAACTTGGATTGACTTAAGAAGGTTGTGGGATACTCAAGAACACTGTATGTGAGGACACTCTCCCTTTATAGCTACTTTTCAGAAAAGTCCCTTGACCAGTAGGACATGACGTAGACAGCACTGGGACACCATAAACAATGCTCCAGGCCAAGCAAGCCCCAATACCAGCACACCAGGGGTTAACAGCAGCAACAGGATCACTAGGATCCCCTCTCAGGTCTGTACTTACAGTGTCTCTGGGACTTGGATGTCTCCCTCCAGAATTAGGCAGTCTCCTCAGTAAGCCTCCAGACTGGATCCTCAGTGAAACCCCCTCCATTAGCTCTCTAGCAACTTGCAGCAGAATAGGCTCCCCTGCTATGCACAGCTGGGACCTCGATGAGGCTAACAGGATCTTCAACTGGACCACCAGGACGTGCAGCAGCCCTTCTGACTGGGAACCTCTCCTCCGGGGGAAGAACCCTGCTCTCCCAGGTTCCAGATTATTTATGCACTCTCCCAGCCACCATCTGGACACCATTCCCCAGGGATTGGCTGGAGTTGCATAAATATTCAAGACACTCGTTTTATTATCCCACCCACTATATCCTGAAAGTTTCCAAAAGACAGAGGGGAGGAATCAAATTTGCAGCCTGCAGAGCCAACAACAGACCAACACAGTCACATGCAGCTCTGCTGATTACAGCAGAGCCACAAGAACTATATTTGTAATCCTTAGGCCCCTTTCACACTGGGGCGGTTTGCAGGCACTATTGTGCTAAAAATAGCGCCTGCAAACCGACCCGAAACAGCTGTTGCTGTGTCTTCAGTGTGAAAGCCCGAGGGCTTTCACACTGAAGCGGTGCACTTGCAGGACGCTGAAAAATATCCTGTAATCTTTGGCTCGCTGTAGGAGTGGTATATTTACCGCTCCTATAGCACCCGTTCCCATTGAAAACAATGGGGCAGCGCTCCGAACCCGCCCGCAAAACGCCGCTGCAGCGGTGGTTTGCGGGCGGTATTAACCCTTTTTCTGCCGCTCACGGGGGGTAAAACCGCCCTGCGAGCGGCCGCAATGCGCCACTAAAACGATGGTAAAGCGACGCTAAATATAGCGCCGCTTTACCCCCAGCGCCCCCAACGCCCCAGTGTGAAACTAGCCTTACTAGCAGCCTAGGAGGGTGCTACATACACATATCACATTGATAAATGAGAAAATATTAAAGAATAAAAGCATTTATTTTATTATAATTTAGTTGTTGAAACATTAATGAAGAAAACTTAAATCCAAATTAGGTTAAAATGAAAATATAATAAATTGAACAAGAACATTGGCTAGATAGTTAAACATCATTTTTTATCTTAGGAATAAATCATATATACCTCGTTTGTTGATTATTTTACTTTTGCTTACTTTTGCCTATCTTCTTGCTATCCCCAGACAAAGAATTTCAACTGACCTGCCAGGACAGTAATGGTCCACATATGTTTGTTCCTTGTACATATACATTGTTCATGCTATCCCTAAATCAAAAGGTTTATTGGGCAGCAATTTCCTTCAGTAAAACAAGGTATAACAGAGAGTGATTTTGCCAAGAACTTCCAGATCTTGTTTAATATAATAGTTCTGCTTACATAGCGTAAACTGTTGGCACTATTTCAATCCTGTATAATAATAATAATAATAAAAAAAAGATGGGATCATTGTGGGACAAAAGATCCCTTTCCTTCACCAGGCATGCATGTATATAATTCTGGGCTTGTCAAGCCACATTGCTGCCTTGTAAGCAGTACAGTGCCTTGCAAAAATATCCACCCCCCTTGGCATTTTTCGTGTTTTTTTTTTTTCTCTTGTGAAGCAAACAATAAATAGGACAAAATAACAGAAAAAAGTCTATGTGCATAACTATTCACCCCCTAAAGTCAATACTTTGTAAAGACACCTTTTGCGGCTATCACAGCTCCAAGTCACTTTGGATAAGTCTCTATGAGCTTGCCACATCTTACCACTGGGATTTTTGCCCATTCCTCCTTGTAAAACTGCTCCAGCTCCTTCAAGTTGGTTGGTTTGCGCTTGTGAACAGCAATCTTTAAGTCTGACCACTGGTTTTCTATTGGATTGAGGTCTGGGCTTTGACTAGGCTATTCCAACACATTTACATGTTTCAAGTGTTGCTTTAGCAGTGTGTTTGGGGTCAATGTCCTGCTGGAAGGTGAACCTTCATCCTAGCCTCAAATCACACACAGAGTAGTACAGGTTTTTCTCTAGAATATCCCTGCATTTAGCACCATCCATCTTTCCCTCAACTCTGGCCAGTTTCCCAGTCCTGACTGCTGAAAAACGTCCCCACAGCATGATGCTGCCACCACCATGTTTCACTGTGGGCATGGTGTTCTTTGGGTGATGTGATGTGATGTGTTGGGATTGCGCCAGATATAGCGTTTTCTTTGAAAGCCAAAAAGTAAAATTTTAGTCTCATCAGACCAGAGCACCTTCCTCCATACATTTTGTGAGTCTCCCACATGCCTTTTCGCAAACTCAAAACGTGCCATTATTTTTTTTTGCTGAAAGTAATGGCTTTCTTCTGGCCACTCTGCCATAAAGCCCAACTCTATGGAGCGTGCAGCTTATTGTTGCCCTTTGTACAGATACTCCCGTATCTGCTGTGGAACTTTGCAGCTGCTCGAGGGTTACCTTAGGTCTCTGTGCTGCCTCTCTGATTAATGCCCTCCTTGCCCAGTCTGTGAGTTTCGGTGTGCGGCTGTCTCTCGGCAGGTTTGCTGTTGTGCCATGTTCTTTCCATTTGGTTATGATAGATTTGATGGTGCTCCTAGGGATCATCAAAGATTTGGATATTTTTTATAACCTAACCCTGACTTTATAACCTAAACCTGGTGTTGCAGCCGCTGGGGCCTTTCAAAAAGGTGTGTATATGTAAATGACAGATCATGTGACACTTAGATTGCACACAGGTGTACATCATTTCACTAATTATGTGACTTCTGAAGGTATTTAGTTGCACCAGAGCTTTTTATGGGCCTCATACAGAGGGGGTGAATACATACGCACATGCCAATTATCAGTTTTTTATTTCTGAAAATTTACTTCACCAACTTAGACTATTGTGTTCTGATCCATCACATATAATTCAGATTAAAAAAAAAAAACATTGAACTAAAGGCTGTAATGTAACAAAATATGTAAAAAGCCAAGGGGTGAATACTTTTGCAAGACACTGTATGTTATAATGTATGAACATGCCTACCCTGTCAGCAGATATCTAAGCTGGCTGTGTAAAATGGTTCAACCCACCTACCAGGACAATGGAGGTCCACATTTGTTTGTTTCTTGTACATTTAAGTTGTTAATGCTATGCCTAAATCCAAAGGTTTAATGGGAAGCTCTTTCCTTTAGTGGAACCAGTTATAACAGAGAAGGATTTCGCCAAGAACCTCCAGATCTTGTTTCATACAATAGTTCTGCTTGCATAGCATTGTACAAGCCTGCCTGGAATAAATTTAAATACCAGAGAGTTCATGGCAATTCAACGTGTTTGTCAATGGCTTTCTATGTGATAACCTTAACATCTCAAATATTTCTGTGGTCACTTCTGCCACTGTGTCAAGTGCTCCAATTCCCATAACAACATTTGCATTAACGGGGTTCTGTGCCCACTCAGGGGACTTGCACAACAGCTGAAAATGTTTCATGAGAATGTATAAATAAAGGAGATTCTCCCATGACCTTTATGCAGGCTTTTTTTACTTACAATTAGCTTCCTTCAATGTGTTTTGGGCTATCATGATGATTTACCTTTAAAGTGGACCTTGCAGTCTGCAGTAACTAGAAGCTATATAGTATCCCTTATACTTTTCAACCAAAAAATTCCTAAGGGTAAAAAGAACAACAAAAAACATAATCAGAAAAAGCCAAAAAATATTAGCTGGCTTTTGCCTAGGCACTGGCGAAATCATTCAGCCCTCCTGTTGAATCCTCGGAAAACAGAAGATTGCAGATCTTATGAGAATGTGCTCCTTGACAAAAGCACATCAGCAATGGCAGCTCCATCAGAAAATAAATGATATGTCTCCCAAAGTCATGCTGACAGAGAGGGGCCTCTCCCTGCCAGGTGCCTTTCCTATGAGAGCTTGTCCCTGCCCTTTGTGTATACAGCAAACTAAAAGAAAGAAACAGCCACACCCCAAACAAATACATAGGCAAACTAAATCCATATAGTTCACAATGGATCTCCCTGCCAAGTCACCCAAATTGGATTATTGGTAAAGATGAAGAAGCGGGTGGGGTAGATTGTTTAACAATTCACCTGTTCACAAAAAGGATATCAGGAAACTGGAGAAAGTGCAGAGAAGGAAAACCAAACTGATAAGAGGCATCAATCAAGGAGCTTATCTATGAGGAAAGATTAGCTGAACTCCAATGGGCCGTACACACGATAAGATTTTCCGACAACAAATGTTGGATGTGAGCTTGTTGTCAGAAAGTCTGACCGTGTGTATGCTCCATAGAAACATTTGTTGTCGGAATTTCCAGCAACAAATATTTGAATTTCCAGTCCTCAAATTTTCTGACAACAAGACTTGTTGTCGGAAATTCTGAGTGTGTGTACACAATTCCGACGCACAAAAGTCCACGCATGCTCGGAATCAAGCAGAAGGGCTGCACTGGCTATTCAACTTCATTTTTCTTGGCTCGTCGTATGTGTTGTATGTTCGGAATTTCCGACAACATTTGTGTGACCGTGTGTATACAAGACAAGTTTGAGCCAACATCTGTCGGAAAAAAATCCACAGTTTTGTTGTCGGAATGTCCGATCATGTGTACATAGCATAATTCTTGTTCTCTCTTGAGAAGAGTAGATTAAGGAGGGACATGATCACCATGTACAAATATAGTAAATAATAGACATGTGCGATTCGGTTCGTAACAAATAGATTTTCATACGAATTTGTTAGTATTCGTATATTCAGATTAATTCGAACATCTGAATAGCTGAAAGACCCAAAATACGAGAATTACAATATTACGAATAAGCAAAATAATGAACACGCGAAAATACGAACTTACGAATGGACAAACTTGCGAAAATACGAAAATCCAAGTAAAAGAAAGAAAATTACATCTTTAACGTATGATTTACATTTGTATTTTCAATCCTTTGTCTGTTCATAATTTCGTATGTTTGTATTTTCATTTGTGTGTTCATAATTTCGTTTATTCATCTGTTCGTATATTCGTTTGTTCTCGAAACGTTCTTTTGAATGGACAGTGTAAGTGTATCTTAAAAATGTATGTTCGTAAATTCATATGTTCGTAATTTCTTGTTTTTGAATCGCTCTTTCGAATGGGCAGTGTATTAGTAAGTGATGTATCTTACTTAATATCTTTAGCCAATCAGCTTATCCCTTTTGTGTCTAAGTCACACTGCATTACTGAATCTATTTAGATTCAGTTGAGGAGGAGACTGAATCAGGTCTCGTGACTGAGGGAGTGGACTGGAGTAAGTACAGGACTTATTAGAAAAGCAAGCATAGGATTATTATTCTTTATTTCCTATGAAAGTACGAATCAACAAAAAAGGCAATCTCACAAAAATAACAATTACTAAATTACGAGTAGTGTACCGAATAAACGAAAATGTGTAACAAAATTCCGAATTTCGAATCAAAGAAAATTAGACTAACGGAATTACGAATCATTTTGTATCAAAGAAAATATAACTGTTACAAAATACGAACGAGTCTGAATATGTAAAAACTCACATCTTACGAAATTACGAATCGTTACGAATCAACGGAAACGTAAAGAAACAAAAAAAAACGAAACTAATTTTTTTGTTGTGCACATGTCTAGTAGGGATGGGCCCGGTGTTCGATTCGAACCCATGTTCGAATCGAACATCGGGCGCTCGCCCGCTCGGCGAGCCCAGAACTATTTGGGCCGCTCGCATCAAATTCGTGTGATGCGAGCGCCCCGCAATGCATTGCACTAGTCGCAGTGCAATGCTGGCTGATGATTGGCCAAGCATGCACTGTGACCCCGCATGCTTGGCCAATCACAGCGCCGGCAGCGAGGAGAGCCATAATTGGCTACAGGCAGGATGCCTGTAGCCAATTATAGCTCAGGGGCTTTAGTACACGCCCCACGGTATAAGAGGCCGCCGCGGCGGCGGCCTCGCATTTTTTGTTTCAGTCACAGTGTCAGCGTGTCAGTGTGTTGCTGACTGCTGACAAGATATGCTCTATTTCTGGGGATTTGTGTGTGCGTGCTGTTAGAACAGCATTGCAGTATCACATCTGGGGGGTGTCTATAGGTGGCCTGTGAAGGGGGGCTTAGAACTTTCCCTGCAAAAAGTGTCATTTTTTGCAGGAAAAAAGCTATTTAAAAGCACTCGCGGCTAATGAATTGATGGCTCCTGTAACACAGAGAACTGTTATTCATTGATAAAAAAAAAAAAAAAAGCGTGGGGGTCCCCCCAAATTCAATAACCAGGCCCTTCAGGTCTGGGATGGATATTAAGGGGAACCCCAGCCAAAAAAAAAAAATGGCGGAGCGTCCCCCTCAAAATCCATACCAGACCCTTGAGGTCTGGGATGGATTTTAAGGGGAACCCTAGCCAAAAAAAATGGCGTGGGGTCCCCCTCAAAATCCATACCAGACCCTTATCCGAGCACGCAACCTGGCAGGCCGCAGGAAAAGAGGGGGGACGAGAGCGGCCCCCCCTCCCGCCTGAACCGTACCAGGCCACATGCCCTCAACATTGGGAGGATGCTTTGGGGTCCCCCCCAAAGCACCTTGTCCCCATGTTGATGAGGACAAGGGCCTCTTCCCCACAACCCTGGCCATTGGTTGTGGGGGTCTGCGGGCGGGGGGCTTATCGGAATCTGGAAGCCCCCTTTAACAAGGGGACCCCCAGATCCCCCCCCCTGTGTGAAATGGTAAGGGGGTACAAAAGTACCCTACCATTTCACCATAAAAGTGTCAAAAATGGTAAAAATGACAGGAGACGGTCTTTGACAATTCCTTTATTAAAATCTTCTTTCTTATTTCTTCATCCTTTGGTTTCTTCATCTTCTCCTTCCGTCATCTTCTTCCATCTTCTTCTTCCATTTTCTTCTTCCTCCGATCCGCTTCTTCTTGCGCTGGTCTTCTCGTCCTTCTCGTCCGGCATCTTCTTCCATGGCGTCGGTGTCGGTGTCTCTTCTTGGGACGCTCCTCGCAATGGGAGGCTCCCGCTGTGTGAGGCTCTGCTCCGTCTGACAGGTCTTTTATAACGGAGGGCACCTGGTGACCCCGCCCCCTCTGACGCACGGGGACGTCATGGGGAATTCCCTATGGCTTTCCCCATGACGTCAGAGGGGGGCGGGGTCACCAGGTGCCCTCCGTTATAAAAGACCTGTCAGACGGAGCGGAGCCTCACACAGCGGTAGCCTCCCATTGCGTGGAGCGGCCCAGAAGAGACGCCGACGCCGATGCCGGACGAGAAGGACGAGAAGACCGGAGCAAGAAGAAGCGGATCGGAGGAAGAAGATGATGGAAGAAGAAGATGCCGGAAGGAGAAGATGAATAAACAGAAGGATGAAGAAAGGAAGACCAGAAGAAAGAAGATTTTAATAAAGGAATTGTCAAAGACCGTCTCCTGTCATTTTTACCATTTTTGACACTTTTTTGGTGAAATGGTAGGGGTACTTTTGTACCCCCTTACCATTTCACACAGGGGGGGGGCAGGATCTGGGGGTCCCCTTGTTAAAGGGGGCTTCCAGATTCCGATAAGCCCCCCGCCCGCAGACCCCCACAACCAATGGCCAGGGTTGTGGGGAAGAGGCCCTTGTCCTCATCAACATGGGGACAAGGTGCTTTGGGGGGGACCCCAAAGCATCCTCCCAATGTTGAGGGCATGTGGCCTGGTACGGTTCAGGCGGGAGGGGGGGCCGCTCTCGTCCCCCACTCTTTTCCTGCGGCCTGCCAGGTTGCATGCTCGGATAAGGGTCTGGTATGGATTTTGAGGGGGACCCCACGCCTTTTTTTATGGCTAGGGTTCCCCTTAAAATCCATCCCAGACCTCAAGGGTCTGGTATGGATTTTGAGGGGGACCCTACGCCATTTTTTTTTTTGGCTGGGGTTCCCCTTAATATCCATCCCAGACCTGAAGGGCCTGGTTATTGAATTTGGGGGGGACCCCCACGCTTTTTTTTTTTTCATTTTTTTTTTTTTTTATCAATGACTTTTTTTTTATGAATGACTTTCAATGAATGACTGTTCTCTGTATTACGGGAGCCGTCAATTCAAATTAGCCGCGAGTGATTTTAAATAGCTTTTTTACTTGCAAAAATGACACTTTTTGCAGAGACAGTTTTAAACACGGGAAAAATGCGCCCCTTTACATGCATACTATAGACACCCCCCAGGTACGAAATTTAAAGGAATATTACACTTTTATTGTTTCAATTTAAGCATTATTAAAATCACTGCTCCTGAAAAAACAACCGTTTTTAAAAAAAAAAATTGCATTGATACATGTCCCCTGGGGCAGGACCCAGGTCCTCAAACACTTTTTATGACATTAACCACTTCAGCCCCGGACCATTTGGCAGCCAAAGGACCAGAGGTCTTTTTTCAATTTCGCACTGCACTACTTTAACTGGTAATTGCGCGGTCATGCAATTTTGTAACCAAACGAAATTTGCGTCCTTTTCTTCCCACAAATAGAGCTTTCTTTTGATGGTATTTGATTGCCTCTGTGATTTTTATTTTTTGCGATATAAACGGAAAAAGAGCGAAAATTTTGAAAAAAAAAGAGATTTTCTACTTTTTGTTATAAAAAAAATCTAATAAACTCAATTTTAGTCAAACATTTGGGCCAAAATGTATTCAGCCACATGTCTTTAGTAAAAAAAATGCCAATAAGCGTATATTTATTGGTTTGCGCAAAAGTTATAGCGTCTACAAACTAGAGTACATTTTCTGGAATTTACACCGCTTTTAATTTATGACTGCCTATTTCATTTCTTGAGGTGCTAAAATGGCAGAGAAGTACAAAACCCCCCCAAATGACCCCATTTTGGAAAGTAGACACCCCAAGCTATTTGCTGAGAGGCATGTTGAGCCCATTGAATATTTTTTTTTTTAGTCCCAAGTGATTGAATAAAGACAAAAATAAAAAAGATTTTTTTTTTTTTCAAAAAGTTGTCACTAAATGATATATTGCTCACACATGCCATAGTTATATGTGGAATTGCACCCCAAAATACATTTCGCTGCTTCTCCTGAGTATGGGGATACCACATGTGTGGGACTTTTTGGGAGCCTAGCCGCGTACGGGGCCCCGAAACCCAAGCACCGCCTTCAGGATTTCTAAGGGTGCAAATTTTTGATTTCACTCCTCACTACCTATCACAGTTTCGAAGGCCATAAAATGCCAAAATAGCACAAAACCCCCCCAAATGACCCCATTTTGGAAAGTAGACACCCCAAGCTATTTGTTGAGAGGCATGGTGAGTATTTTACAGCTCTCATTTGTTTTTGAAAATGAAGAAAGTAAAGAAAAAAAAATTTTTTTTTTCTTTTTTCAATTTTCAAAACTTTGTGACAAAAAGCGACATCTGCAAAATACTCACAATACCTCTCAGCAAATAGCTTGGGGTGTCTACTTTCCAAAATGGGGTCATTTTGGGGGGTTTTATGCCATCTGGGCATTCCATGGCCTCCGAAACTGTGATTGGCAGTGAGAAGTGAAATAAAAAAATTACACCCTTAGAAAGCCTGAAGGCGGTGATTGGTTTTTGGGGTTCCGTACGCAGCTAGGCTCCCAAAAAGTCCCACACATGTGGTATCCCCGTACTCAGGAGAAGCAACAGAATGTATTTTGGGGTGTATTTCTACATATGCCCATGACATGTTTGAGCAATATATCATTTAGTGACAACTTTTTGTAAAAAAAATATATATATATTTTTTTTTTTTTCATTATTCAATCTCTTGGGACAAAAAAAAAAAATATTTAATGGGCTCAACATTGCTCTCATCAAATAGCTTGGGGTGTCTACTTTCCAAAATGGGGTCATTTGGGGGGGTTTGAACTGTCCTGGCATTTTATGCACAACATTTAGAAGCCTATGTCACACGTCACCCACTCTTCTAACCACTTGTAGACAAAGCCCTTTCTGACACTTTTTGTTTACATGAAAACATATTTTTTTTTTGCAAGAAAATTACGTTGAACCCCCAAACACTATATATAATGTTAAAGCAAAGGCCCTACAGATTAAAATGGTGGGTGTTGCATTTTTTTTTTCCACACAGTATTTGCGCAGCGATTTTTCAAACGCATTTTTTGTGGAAAAAATACACTTTTTTTTATTTTAATGCACTAAAACACACTATATTGCTCAAATTTTTGATGAAATAAAAAATATGATCTTAGGCCGAGTACATGGATACCAAACACGACATGCTTTAAAATTGCGCACAAACACGCAGTGGAGATAAACTACATACATTTTTAAAAGCCTTTAAAAGCCTTTACATGATACCACATTAGATTCACGGAGGAGGTCTACTGCTAAAATTACTGCCCTCGATCTGACCTTCGCGGTGATACCTCACATGCATGGTGCAATTGCTGTTTACATATGACGCCAGACCAACGCTTGTGTACGCCTTTGCGCAAGAGAAGGGGGGGCAGGGGTGCTTTTTTTTTTTTTTTTTTTGTTTTTTTTTTTATTTATTTAGCTTTTTTATTTTATTTTTAAACTGTTCCTTCCATTTTTTTTCTTTGTTATGATTTTTATTGTTATCTCAGGGAATGTAAATATCCCCTATGATAGCAATAGGCAGTGACAGGTACTCTTTTTTTGAAAAAATTGGGGTCTATTAGACCCTAGATCTTTCCTCTGCCCTCAAAGCATCTGACCACACCAAGATTGGTGTGATAAAATGCTTTCCCAATTTCCCAATGGCGCGGTTTTATATCCGGGAGGGGGGACATTCCCTCCCACTGCTTGTAAAAGCAGTCTAGAGGCTAATTACCCGCTAGAATTGCTTTTACATGAAAGCCGATCACTGGCTGAAAAGAATGATACCAAGATGATACCTAAACCTGCAGGCATCATTCTGGTATAACCATTCAAAGTCCAGCAACATACTGGACATATATTGTAATCTTTTTTTTTTCATGCAGCCTCTTGGCTGAACGAAAAAAAAAAAGAGATTGATTGGTGGGTATGCCCACCATTAGAATACCTCCCTTCATCCACCCACTTCTAATGATGGGCATACATGCACCATTTATATATGCCGATGCATGGGGGCATCCTCCCGCAAAAGTTATGCCGTGTACACACGGTCGGAATTTCGACCGTATGTACGTGGCATTAGGAGCCAATCGCTCCTCCCCCCCCTGCTGCCCCCATGCTTCGGCATATATGCTCTTTTTTTTAACTGTGGTGGTGAAATCACCTCCTACAGTGTTGGAGTCGCGTCTTTATGTATCGTGGGAGCAAACGCTGTTGCTGTCAAGATAAATAAATCCGCGTTGCAACTGAATGGCGCACCTGAAAACAAAAAAATGCTTAACACTAAAACACAGTAAACAAAATTACATACCTGAAAAGCAAGCATGATAAAACATGATAAAACATAATAAAACATTGCAGAATAGAATGGAGTAAAAAAAGAGCAACAATAGAGAGAGAATAGAGTGAGAGAGACAACAATAAAACGACAACTATTTTATTTTTTTTATTTTTTTGAGATCCACAGGTAAAAAAGCTCCTGACTGAAGCGACTGAATCAAAACGCTACCACAAAAAAACTGTTAGCGATCGCAGGGATCAGGCCTGACTCTGCGAACGCTGCAGTTATGTGTGCTTAGTGTTTTGTAAGTGACAGTGATCGATCGATACTGCACTTGGGTGGGCTGGGCTGGGCGGAGGGGGAAAACGCAGGTGCTAGCAGGTATCTGGGCTGATCCCGCTAACAATGCGTTTTTTTTTTGGAACCCTAAACTGCTGGGACGCTAGTATAGATCTGATCAGATCAGATATTGATCTGTTCAGATACTGTGCCACTAAGGGAGGTGTATGCTTTGTGCGTGGGTGTTTGCGGTACTGGCACTAACCTGGGGCGACGCAGACCTTATTTGACCCTAAAACCTAATTGATATCACCCGCCGGGCGATCAGGGGGTTAAACCGTTATTGGGTAATAAATGGCGGGTGCCCTGACAGTATAAAAAACAAGCTAACTAACCAGCGTCACCCGTAACAGTAATACAAAAAAAACTGGTTACCTATCGACACTAATGCAGCGATCAGAAAAACGATCGCTTAGTGACACTGGCAAAAGGGGGTGAAAGGGTTAACTAGGGGCAATCAGGGGGTTAAACCTTTATTAGGTAATATATGGGGGTACCTGACGCTATATAAAAACCTGACGGGAACCTAAATAACGAAATAACTAACTGGCTAACCAGCGTCACCAGTGACAGTTATACAGTGATCACTGGTGAAAGGGTTAACTCTAGGGGCAATCAGGGGGTTAAAACCTTTATTTAGGTTGTAATATGGGGGTACCTGACCTATAAACCTATTTATGAACCTATATAAACATGGCGGTTACCTAAAAAAAAAAAATGGTTACCTAGCGACACTAATGCAGCGATCAGAAAAACGATCGCTTAGTGACACTGGCAAAAGGGGGTGAAAGGGTTAACTAGGGGCAATCAGGGGGTTAAAACCTTTATTAGGTAATATATGGGGGTACCTGACGCTATATAAAAACCTGACGGGGAACCTAAATAACGAAATAACTAACTGGCTAACCAGCGTCACCAGTGACAGTTATACAGTGATCACTGGTGAAAGGGTTAACTCTAGGGGCAATCAAGGGGTTAAAACCTTTATTTAGGTTGTAATATGGGGGTACCTGACCTATAAAACTATTTATGAACCTATATAAACATGGCGGTTACCTAAAAAAAAAAAATGGTTACCTAGCGACAGCAGTGACACTAATACAGCGATCAGAAAAACGATCGCTTAGTGACACTGGCAAAAGGGGGTGAAAGGGTTACCTGGGGGGCAATCAAGGGGTTAAACCTTTATTAGGGGGGGGTAGGGGGCTACCTTGGACCTAAAACTAACTGCCCTGACAGTTATTACAGTCACACTGACACTAAATGCAGTGATCAGTAAAAAAATGATCACTGCAATTAGTGACACTGTGACTGGGGGGGGAGGGGGTGATCTGGGGGGTGATCAGGGGGTGACAGGGGGGTGGAATATGTGCCTAACTGTACTGGTGTCAGTGTAGTGTTGTGCACTAACCTTAACATGTTCGCCGCTCGGCGTCTCCGGTCACATAGACCGGCGCACCGAGCGTGACATCACTTCCGCCTTCCTGTCTATACAATAGACAGGAAGGGGAAGTTTCTCATTGGCCAGGAGCGATCGCGAGGGGGTGGCCAGAAACCACTGGCCGTCCCCTCGTCCCGGATCGCTCCTGAAGCGATCCCGACCGTCCCCGCCGGCGGAGGGGGGTCCGATCGGACCCCCCAACCGCCGGAAGAATGTCACGTACAGGTACGTGATTCTGCCTGTACGTGCCATTCTGCCGACGTATATATACAGGGGGCGGTCGGCAAGTGGTTAACATGCATATTAGCCTTTAAAATTAGCACTTTTAATTTCGAACGTTCGCATCCATTAAAACTAATAGGGTTCTAAAGCTCGCATGGACTTTAGGTCCGTTCGCTGGTTCTGGTGCGAGCCGAACGGGGGGGTGTTCGGCTCATCCCTAATGTCTAGTAAATAAACGGTCCATATAGTGAATTGGTGTTACATAGTTACATAGTTGGTCAGGTTGAAAAAAGACACCATCCATCCAGTTCAACCACAAAAAAAAATTACATACAATCCCATATTCCCAATTCTATACCCAGAGTTGATCCAGAGGAAGGCGAAAAACCCCAGCAGAGCATGCTCCAATTTGCTAAAGCAGGGGAAAAAATTAATTGTGTTGAGTTATTCAAGTTAGTTATTGGAGTTAGACAAGGGGGGACACTTTATGTCTGGAGGACAGTGAAAGATATAACACCAACACGTCAGAGGAAAAAAAAAAAGATCAAAAACAAAGTCACTGAGTTGGAAAGGTCCCATCCTAAAAATCAGGTGTAGCTGGTCACCTTCTCAATGGCACACAAAGCAATTTGACTTTCAACTGTGGTCAGATGTTGTCATTTTAAATAGCTCAGCATGAAAATAGCTTTCCTGGAGCATTTCAGTCTCTGGTAGTGCAACTAAAGCAATAATCAACTGGCAAGGCACTGTCAAAAGATCTCTGGGATAAAGTTGTGGACAGGCACAAGTCAGGAGATGGATACAAAAACATTTCAAAGGCTTTATCAATGCCTAGAAGTACAGTGAAGTCTATTATTAATAAGTGGAAGGTGTGTGGTACAACAGAAACCCTCCCTGGATCAGGACGTTGCTCCAAACTGTATGAAAGAGCCAGGAAGAAACTGGTCAGAGAGGATACCAAGAGGCCTTCTGAATCTGAAGCAGTTGCAGGAATTCTGAGGCCACATGGAAAAGGGTGTTATGGTCAAATGGGACTAAAAATGTATTATTTGGCCTCAGCACCAAGCTATATAGTATGTCTGGCAGAAATCCAATACAGCTCACCATCCAAATAACACCATTCCTACAGTAAAGCATGGAGGTGGTAACATTCTGTTATGGGGACGTTTCTCTGCAGCAGGGACTGGAGTACTTGTCATGATAGAAGAAAAATGGACAGGGAAAAATACCATCAACTTCTTGAGGAACATTTTCTGCCCTAAGCCAGAAAGTTGTCTATGGAAAGAAGGGTTACCTTACAACATGACAATGACCCAAAGCACACAGCAGAGATGATCACACAGTGGTCGAAGGAAAAATAGGTGAATATTCTTGCATGGCCCAATCAGAGCCCAGACTTAAACCCCATTGAAAATCTGTGGAATGACTTGAAGACTGCAGACCACAAACAGTCACCATCAAATTTAACTGAACTTGAGCAGTTCTGCACAGAAGAGTGGGCAAATATTGTCTAGATATGCAGTTAGTAGAGATATATCCCAAACAGACTAAAAGCTGTAATTAAAGCAAAAGGTGGTTCAACAAAATACTGACACAAGGGGGAGATCCTTTTTCCAACTCAGTGATTCTTGTTTTTATTTCTTTTTTCTTTTTTTCTGACATGGATGTTATAAGTAGTAAATACAGCTGGATAAGACAAAAAAACTGTGTCTGTCTTCATTTCAGGCTGCAAAGCGACAAAATTTGATTTTTCTTACCACTTCAGCTCCGAACCATTTGGCTGCCAAATGACCGGGCCACTTTTTGCGATTCGGCACTGTGTCACTTTAACTGACAATTGCGCGGTCGTGTGATGTGGCTCCCAAACAAAATTAATGTCCTTTTTTTCCCACAAATAGAGCTTTCTTTTGGTGGTATTTGATCACCTCTGCGGTTTTTAGTTTTTGCGCTATAAACAAAAATAGAGCGACAATTTAAAAAAAAATATATATATTTTGTACTTTTTGCTATAATAAATATCCCCAATTTTTTTTAAAAAAAGCTAATTATTTTCTAAGTTTAGGCCAATACGTATTCTTCTACATATTTTTGGTAAAAAAAAAATCGCAATAAGCGTATATTGATTGGTTTGGGCAAAAGTTATAGCTTCTACAAAATAGGGGGTAGTTTTATGGCATTTTTATTATTATTCTTTTTTTTTTTACTAGTTATGGCGGCGATCTGCGATTTTTATCATGACTGCGATATTATGGCGGACACATCGAACACTTTTGACGCTATTTTGGGACTATTCACATTTATACAGTGATCAGTGCTATAAACATGCACTGATTACTGTATAAATGTGACTGGCAGTGAAGGGGTTAACCACTAGGGGGCGGGGAAGCGGTTAAGTGTGTCCTAGGGAGTGATTCTAACTGTTAGGGTGCGCGGCTTACTGTGACACATCATTAATCGCTGCTCCCGATGAGAGGGAGCAGACGATCAGTGTTGTGTCACTAGGTAGAACACGGCCCCGTTCTGCCGTTTTGAGACCCGATCGCGGGACACCGGCGGACATTGAGTCCGCGGGTCCCGCGGGCAGGGTCACGGAGTCACGGAGACTGTGTCGGGCGCGGGCCTGCTAGGGGGCAGGACCAAAGCAACGTTGCTTTGCCTGCCCATGCCATTCTGCCGACGGAAATGTGAGTAAGGCAGTCGGCAAATGGTTAAAGGGAGGTTGATTCTTTTCTATAACCACTGTGTATATATATATATATATATATATATATATATATATATATAGGAAGGCCAGCATGGTGGCCTGCAATTATGGGAGGAGCCCGGAGGGTATATACACCAGACCTCTCCACGAGGCCGGTGTCGGTTCCAGCGCGCCGTATTACACGTCACCAGGCCGACAAGCAACTCAGTACACGTTCCTGAGTTGTCCGACGCTCCTCGTTCCAGATTACGGATTCGATTCCCGATCGCACCCCCAGTTCGTTCCGCTTCAGCGTCGCAGGTAGGATTTATGCTTTTTCGTCGCTACGTCGAAACCCCTGTTTTTTCCACTGAGTCATTTCAACTACCATGCTATTGTCTGTCTATTTTCTACCCCACAATTTACCCCACTTCCACTGGTTGTTACGCCCGCTACCCAGTGCAAGCATCCCCTCACTCACACGTCCACCACCACGCCCACCCCCCCCCCCCCCCCCCCCCCAAAAAAAAAAAAAAAAAAAAAAAAACACACACACTCACCAGAGCATCTGTCACTGCACTCCCCACGCACTTCTTGCAGGCACCGCAAGTTCGTGTAAATGGGCCCCCACACCTTGCAAACCTCAGCAAGACAGTCCACTCCTTGCCTTCCACGGCAACCCAGCCAATGTGAGGCACAGCCGCCCCCCGCACATCTTGCTTCACCGCAGGTTTGTGTCACGGCTCCCACATCCACCCTCCCACATACCTCTGCAATCGTTGCAGCTCGACCTCCATTGGCCTCGCAGCCACAACTTCCCCAGTAGCAAACTTCAGCTACTCACGCCTTTCTCTATCCCTTTTCACCTTTTCCTTAGGTCAGTAATCGCCCCTGGTCTCCTACACAACAGGATCAGACCATCCCGTTCCTTTTTCAGGTAAAAAAAAAAAAAAAAAAAAAAATATAATAACCTACCCCCTTTTTTCTTGAGGGCTTGCATCTCTTCACCAGGGGGTCAACTACGGCCCCAAATCAGCTCTTGCAACCCACCTCTCACTAATATTTTACGTCACCCTACCGTAGGTACCAGGTCCACCAGGTTTTTGACCCCAACAGTGACTCCATCACTAGGGCAGCAAGCAGGTGCGTAAGTTATTGTTTGTTTCAGTTTTCCATTCTCTTCACACCTTTTCACTACATATCCCTGTCACACATACTTATTTGGCTCAGTACCCAGGCGTTAGAAACTGTCACATACTTCTATGCATGTCACTCTGTTTTCGAAGCACAAGTCTTCACTACGCAGACAAGGTCACCTAGTCTCATGACTTGCTGGCAGTGCAAGTATTAGCTGACCGAACCCACGTCAAACTACTACAGATCGAAACATCCCTACTTAGCAACCAACCAGCAGCCACTCCCCCCAGTACCGCCCTGGCGGGGGCTCTGGTTGAACTAGTCCGTGCCGAGCACAGACGGACACCCGAGCACCGGTTACCTGGTCAGTCACCTCCTGGCTTACCTCGGTTGTCACGCATTCTCCGAGTTCCACAGGCCAAAGAAACAAACTCACCCAGCGCTCACGCGCACCCCCAATTGTTACCATACCGTCGAACGGTATCTTGCTTCGTTCATACATCTCCCCTCCCCATCCAAGCAGAACACCATAGTTTTGATAAAATCTCCAGGCGTTAGTAACTGTCACATACTTCTATGCATATCACTCTATTTTCGAAGCACAAGCCTTCACTACGCAGACAAGGTCACCTAGTCTCATGACTTGCTGGCAGTGCAAGTATTAGCTGACCGAACCTACGTCAAATGCTACAGATCGAAACATTTCCTACTTAGCAATCAACCAGTAGCCACTCCCCCCAGTACCGCCCTGGGGGGGCTCTGGTTAACCAGTCCGTGCCGAGCACAGACGGACACCCGAGCATCAACCATCCGGCCAGTCACCTCCTGGCTCACCTCGGGTGTCATGCACCCCCCCCCCCCCGAGTTTTACATATAGGCCCATGGAACATCCCACTCAGCGCACGCGCGCAACCCGTTTGTTCCCAGACCTGTCACACAGGTATCCCACCCCGCCCCCCCCCCCCCCCCCCCCTTTTTTTGCCACAACCACATACATATATATATGCTCTCCTGCCCTTCAAAACTTATAAAAAAAAAAAAAAAAAAAAGAGAAACCCGAGACAAACATGCATCCCCCCCTCCCTTCCCCCCCCCCCCCTCTTTTATTCTAGCAGACGCCATGTCTCTGGCCAGCAGCGACAATTTCACCCCCGCCCCATCACCACCCGAAGCGGGTCCGGCAGACAACTCCTCTCAAGCCTTCAGAGCTTGGACCATCCCCAGACTCTCAGCTGAGCTGAGGCGCAGGAATATCCCCTACCCCATCACGGCCAGGAAAGCCGAACTGTACAGACTACTGTTCCCCAGCCCATCCCCACCAACCCCACCAGACACTCAGGCATCACTACAGACAATTGCCTCGGCAGTGTCCCAGCTTCACACGCTGGTCTCCTCTCTATCTACTACCATCTCTGATGTCCAGGTCAGAGTGGGGACCTTGGAGCTCCAGCAAGGAACCCCCACTCCACCAGCTGCCGCCCCCGCCACCCCCGCATCATGCGTTACAGCTACGCCCCACGCCGGTTTTTCTGTTTTCCCCGCACATCTCATCCCGGCAAACATCAGGAAGGAAATACTAGATGGCCGCGACATCAACCTGGCATCCCTTCTGATCTCGGTACACGATGTGACAGAGAACAAGGCCTACGCTTGGGGCGACGTTTCCGTTATCTTGAAGGCAAAAGACCACAGGCTTACACGAAAGCTCACGGTTACGGAGTTCGTACTTGCTTTCGGCATGTTTCGGGATGTCATCTGTTCCATCAAACCCGACAGGAGGGAAGAACTAGACCTCTACCTTCATGCTGTCACAGATTTAGGGTACAAGTACGGAGGCAGCGCCTTCTACGACTACCATCGCTCCTTTTCAGCAAAGGCAGCAGCCAAGCTCAGTCAGTTTCAGGCAACCACGGACTGGAGCGCCATCGACACCGAACTCTTCTGTCGCCATTTCGCTGGCCTCCGCTCCCCACTTTGCACTAACTGCCAATCCTCCACCCACACCGCCAATTGGTGTTCAGAACCCGATGGTAGACGCCTCCCCAACTTCCCCTCTGCCCCGCACACATCCCAGTATTCAGACGCAACTCCACCACACCCCCAGGAGGACAGACTCGGACGGCCCGTCCGAACTTTAGGAGGGGCGCAGATATGTAATAATTTCAATTTGGGGATCTGCAACTTCTCACGTTGCAGACTCCTCCACGTCTGCCTCATTTGCCGCAAAGCCCACCCCAGGATCACCTGCGGGATCAATAAGCTCAGCTCAGCCTGACTAAGCCGTATTGATATCGGATGGCTGCAGTCCTACCTCACCTCACACCCATCACCCTCACTAGCAGCCTTTCTGGTACAAGGCTTCACCACAGGCTTTCACACGGGGCTTATCACACTCCCCGACACCACCCACGAGTGCAAAAACCTGCTGTCAGCAGCCACCGACGAGGAAGCCATCAGTACCTTACTACAAAACGAACTTGACCGAGGGTACATGATCGGCCCCTTCTCTCACCCACCGTTTTCCGTTTGGAGAGTTAGCCCTATCGGGCTCGTAAAAGGGAAGTTTTCAAATAAACTCCGTTTAATTTATGATTTGTCCGCGCCTTATTCTTCTCACACACCTAGCTTAAATTCCCTTATACCCTCACAAGAATTTTCTCTCAAATATTCTTCTGTCGACCTTGCTATCCAGGCCATCCTAGACACAGGCGAGGGCGCCTGGCTCTCCAAAGCAGACGTCGCAGACGCCTTCAAGCTGCTACCAATCCAGCCGTGTCTGTGGCGCTGGCACGGAGTCAGGTGGAAAGGTCAGTACTACTTCGCCACGAAACTGACCTTTGGATCCAAAAGCAGCCCATGGCTCTTTGACACGTTCGCACAGTCCCTGTCCTGGATTCTCTCGCACCACGCATCCTGTCAGAAAGTGATCCATTACTTGGACGACTTTCTGCTCATCGAAGACCCCAACCGTCCCCCGGTAGACCTCACGAGTCTAAGGGAGGTCTTCTCCAACCTCAATGTCCCCATAGCGGAGAAGAAGATAGAAGGCCCAGCACATCGCATCACCTTCTTAGGCGTCATACTAGACACTCAGGCCATGCAGGCCAGCCTACCACCAGACAAGTTGACTCGCATCAGGGAAGTCATTCATTCCTTCACGGCCACCCAGGGGTGCTCCAGGAGGCAACTTCAGTCCTTACTCGGGATGTTAAATTTCGCAGTGAGAGTCATCCCTCAGGGACGATCCTTTGTCTCCCGCCTCCTAGTTTTCCTCACAGGATGTCAAGACCCAGACCAGATCTTCAGACTTGATCAGGCAGCTATAGCCGACCTTTCCATGTGGGACCACTTCCTGGCTGACTGGAATGGCATTTCCATGTTCATTCCGGCAGCATCTCCCTCTTCTCCCCGGATTGTCACTGACGCCGCTGCCTCCACGGGCTTCGCAGCTATTTTTGGCCCCCACTGGTTTGCCGGTCCATGGCCGCCAGAAATCTTGGCAATCCCCGGTTTCAGCCAGTCCTCCTCCCTATTCGAACTATACCCAATAGTGGCAGCAGCACAAACCTGGGGAAGCAGTTGGGCAGGCCAGACGGTGGTTTTTTCCACTGACAATCAGGCCACAGCTGACATCATAAACAAAGGCCGGTCCAGGTCCTTGACCATTATGGCCTTCCTGCGCAGGCTGGTACAATTATCCCTGCTAAACCCGTTCAAGGTCCTCTGCATCCACATCCCGGGCAAGTGTAACACCTCAGCTGACGCTCTGTCCCGATTCAATTTCCCGTTGTTCTTTTCCCAGGAACCCGGAGCCGATTCGACCATGGCTGCCATCCCTCACTGGTCTCAACTAACCCTAGTCTGAGTCACCACCTTCACGGCACCACCAGTCTTACAATCTTTTGCCAAACAATAAATCATTACCTCCCTAAAAACAAGTCTTTGCGCCCTTTTCTTAACTACTCTACTAGCAGAAAGGGCCTCACGGTGCAGCTCACCAGGGCTTACCTTACGGTAGACCAGGGCACACTTCAGGTCTAGTTTGTTGTCTGTCTTGTGGCGTGTTTATGTTTGCTCCTTCACATCGTTAAGGACCGAGGTCTCCGACCATAAATAGGAAGGCCAGCATGGTGGCCTGCAATTATGGGAGGAGCCCGGAGGGTATATACACCAGACCTCTCCACGAGGCCGGTGTCGGTTCCAGCGCGCCGTACCCGCCCACCCATTCCCCTTCTCAGAACACTCCAACACGTTTCTCTACAGAAACAGCCATTACTCCTCAGGTAAGCGCCCTTTTCTTAACTACTCTACTAGCAGAAAGGGCCTCACGGTGCAGCTCACCAGGGCTTACCTTACGGTAGACCAGGGCACACTTCAGGTCTAGTTTGTTGTCTGTCTTGTGGCGTGTTTATGTTTGCTCCTTCACATCGTTAAGGACCGAGGGCTCCGACCATAAATATATATATATATATATATATATATATATATATAATCCTTTGTATTATATAGACTTCAAATAAAGACATTTCTCTTGCCTTGCATAGTATTTATAAAAACGGCCCTGAGCTCCAGACAATGCAGAAAAATGGCATTGGTACAGACCGCAGTGTGGTCACCACATGGAAATCATGCTGCATACATTGTGGAAGACGCGTGTACATACATATATCGCTTTTTTATAGTTGCATACTCACAACATATATTTATTTTTATAATTATATAAAACTTTCTGTTCTACTAGCACAAACCCTTGTAGATTTGTTACACTGCAAGAAAAATGTGTCAAAACAATGTTTCCTCCGGCACAATAATTGAACAAGCCTCAGCATCAAGGCAGCGTTTAGTTGGCAATCCACTGACCTCACTCCACAGCTTTGCCATCCACAAATGAGCTGTCAACAAATCTATGTGCCTCAAGTTCTGTGTATTAGCTAGGGAATACATAATATCTTAGGCTTAATTAAATAAGAGATGAAAAGCAGCACTCAGACTGGTGACCATGTAAATAAATGTAAAACATTTATAAAACAAACATAAATGCACTTGTGTTTCTTTTAAACAATCTTATATATATATATATATATATATATATATATAGAGAGAGAGAGAGAGAGAGAGAGAGAGAGGGATATATACTGTATATATATATATATATATATATATATATATATATATATATATATCCCTCTCTCTCTCTCTCTCTCTATAGATAGATAGATAGATAGATAGATAGATAGATAGATAGATAGATAGATAAGATTGTTTAAAAGAAACACAAGTGCATTTATGTTTGTTTTATAAATGGTTTACATTGTGTGTGTAGCGGCCATAACCCAGAGGGGCGGCCTTGACTTTCTGGGCTTACCAATTACCTCCTCGTGGCTTGTCGGTTGTTGTCTAGGGGTTCCCAGGGCTACCCAGCGACTTCAGATGCTGACACATAAAAGTCCTTTTCAAGGTTTTTATTTTGCAAGGGATAACATCCAACAATAACACAGTCTCAGGTGGGAATAGAGGGCACGGATGATAAAACTCAGGCACTTTGACCTGCTGACATCCACTGAATGTCTCTAATTACCCAGAGAGTAGCCACTCGCAGCTGGGTGCTTCACTGCCGGATAAACCTCTAGCCAGAGGTCTAGCAGCCAACATGTGATCCGTAAACTTTGCAAAGTCTCTGGCACAGACTAAATTGTAACTGAAGATAAGTAGGAACCTTTCTCACAGTACCTGGAGCTCTCAACCTTCTTGGCGATACTGTGTGAAGTGTGGATTCTTTACTGCCCATACAACTCAGCTCCCAGGCTCTTACTGAGCAGCCAGCTTGTTGGCATTCCTCCGAAGAGTCCTCCCCTTGTCACTTGTACGAGTTGCCGTGCCCCTCCAATATCCAGAGCACACCGGGACGCCTTTGAATCCTCCTTCATTTACTGGGCCTCGAATTAGCCAGTTCCGAGGCTCGGGAACGGACGGATCCCTGCCCCAGACCATGAGGGCCTCTGAGGCTGGTCGGATTGACCATGCTTGCGGGACGGCAGACACTCCTGGGTCCGGGACCCCTTGCGGGGCTGCCCCGGACCGGAACCAGGAATCAAAGCAGCAGCCGAACCCTGAACACGTGACACCAGCACCTTAAATACCCCTTCCCAGACTACGCAGCAGGACCAGACACGCCCACTGATTGGCTCTGGGAAAGATTGGTACCTAACATGTCCAATCAGGCCTGGTTCTCGGCCTGTCATGGGTGCCTCACTGCACCTTTGACCAGGCGGAACCTTAGTACAGCCCAGCCAGACTGATGCTAATGTAAATCATGTACAATTGACCCCCAGAACTCCATTACAGTTCTGAGAAAAAATAAATTTGCACTGATAGCGCACACTTAGTAAAGTGTGACCGCTACATATATAATATACATATACATACACCACACACACACATTTTTCCTTATGCCCTGTACACACGGTCAGCCATTCCGATGACAAAATCTGTCAGATTTTTTCAGACGGATTTTTTCCGAAACTTGTCTTGCATACACACGGTCGCACAAAGTTGTCGGAAAATCCGATCGTTCGGAACGAGGTGACGTACAACACGTATGACGGGACTACGAAGAGGCCAGTAGCCAATAGCTTTCGTCTACAATTTTTTTCTGAACATGCGTGGCACTTTGTGCGTCGGAATTCTCTACACACGATCAGAAAAAGTCCAATCGGATTTTGTTGTCAGAAAATTTTAGATCCTGCTCTCAAAATTCCAACGGAAAAAGTCCGATAGAGCCCACACACGATCGGATTTTCCGACAACATAATCCGATCTGACTTTTTCCGTCGGAATTTACGACCGTGTGTACGGGGCATTACTGTACTAGTGCAGGACAAGCATGGGTTCTCATGCCATTCATGTTGTGAATGTGTATGTATACTTTATATTTATATAAAAATGTATTTATTTAGTTTCCTCTCCTATATTTTTGCTATTCTGCCAGAAACGTTTCCTTTTTTTGTATGTACAGACGCTCTTAGGGGTTCAGTGTAATCACTCTCAGCTGTTTTCTTATAACAACTGTTGAGATAAGATTTTAGCCTCAAAGGGAGTTTATTGCTTCCAATTATTTTTTTTTACTTTGTTTGTTCTTCTTATGAGTAGCCAATTTATAGGCTTGCAGTGTGAGAAGGAGCATTAAAGCAGTAGTAAACTCAAAAGCAATCATTTATTATATTGCAGCTTACAAATTCTCAGATGTGATGGCTGTAATATGTTCCTTTCTTTCTTCTGTTTTCATCTGTTGATCCAGCCGGTAAGTCTGTGGCTTTTCAACAGAAACGCTTTCTTGCAGTTACAGGGATGAGACAGGCTGATCAGCCATAGGTGTGCATGGCTTATTGCATTAGGATGTGTACCCCAAAGCTCAAACACACATGCCTTTCTCCACAGCCTCAGCTGCACTGGACAGTGAATGAATGGGAAGTGTTCTGTGCTGAGCGGCTTCCTGTTCATTCGCACACTGAATCATAGAAAACACAGTTTACTATGCTTCAGTTATGAATAAACACAGTGAGGGAGTGTGTTCACTGTGTTCATTCATAACCAAAGCATAGTAAACTGTGCAGCACAGTGGTGTAGTGGTTAGCACTTTCACCTAGCAGTAATAGGGTCGCCGGTTCAAATCCCGACCACGACACCTTCTGCCTGGAGTTTGCATGTTCTCCCTGTGCCTGCGTGGGTTTCCTCCGGGTACTCCGGTTTCCTCCCACACTCCAAAGACATGCTGGTAGGTTAATTAGATCCTGTCGATAAAATTGGCCAAATATGTGTATGTTGTATGTGTATGTGTATGTGTTTGTAAGCGTGTCAGGACCCCACAGGGCAAGGACCGCACTATACCACAGATGGACACCAGTGGCAACAAGCGCCCTGAGGCGATTCAGTTCACATAGGTAGCACTATACAATTCATTCAGGCACATCTGGTACACCCCCCGTGCATGCCTTTGTGATCAACTCTTATTTATTTATGTAACACCTTTATCATAAAAAGAAAAACAGTTTGCTGTCACCAATTATGAAGTACGAGCTTGAGTTCAGCTTCAATTTGTTAGTGTATTTAAATTAGCTAGCACATCTAACACTCTACTCCCCTCAGACTGTCCAAATCTGCCTATTGTGCTCAAGTATCTAGAGTGGTGTTTGTAGAATGCAGGAGGTGTGTTACTGGCCATATCACTAGGGGAAAACAGAAGGAAAAAAATTCTAAAAAAAAAAGAAAACTAATACAGCCACTACATCCAATGAGTGTTAAGCCGCAATATTTTACGATTTTTGGTTTTGGGTTTAATAGTGCTTTAAATTACAACCATTATGAAGCACAGCTTAAAAAGCAGAGCCGGTGGAGTGTGAAAAAAAATGTGGTTACCCTTATGTAAATACATATACAGTAATACAGTATAACAAACTACAGTACATTCTTATATTAGGCTATGTTTTTACATGCTTGCCTAAAATACTGAAATGACCATGTCTTCCCTTTTTATGCAAGTGGGGCCAGCATATGAAAAGTAAATTTGTCTGAAGCGGCCTGCATTATATAAGAATAAGCATTTTTGCCCTTTGGATCTGTATCTAGCCTTCGAGGAGGTGTTTGTCCACCTCTAGCAAGGGTTTTTTTCTGTTCTCCTTGGGTTTACATTTAATATATTTGCATATTCTTGTAGTTTAGGTTTTAAAAAAGAGAGCTTTTGAAAATTTGTGATATAATTTTGCTCTTCTGAGGATATTTTTGATGAGTTGGTCCCAGGTGTTTAGTAAATGTTCATTTTGGGAACATCCTGCCATTATTTTGCTATCTAATTGGTATCATCTTCATAAAATGTCATTATTACAATCCATAAAAAAAATTATTATACAATGCTTAAAGCGGAGTTCCACCCAGAAATGGAACTTCCGCGGATTGGATCCCCCCCCCCCCCCCCCAGTGTCACATTTGGCACCTTTCAGGGGGGAGGGGGGAGCATATATATATATATATATATATATATGTATATATATAGCATATATGCGGTGAACTACGCCATGTCCGGCCCCTCCTCCTTCCCCTCGCCGTCTTCTGGGAGACACACAGGTCCCAGAAGACAGCAGGGACCATTCAGAATGCTCAGCACAACTTGCACGTGTGCAGTAGGAAACAAGCTGTGAAGTCGCAAGGCTTCACTTCCTGTTTCCAATACTGAAGATCTCAGTGCCTGCACATGAAGCCGAGGGACGGGTCGGCTTTGGGTGAGGAAATCACAGGCGCCCTGGACAGGCAAGTGTCCTTATAGTAAAAGTCAGCAGCTGCAGTATTTGTAGCTGCTGACTTTTTTTTTTTTTTTTTGCAGGCGGAACTCCGCTTTAACAGTGGCAGCTGGTGCTCAAAATTTTTGGGGGGCGCAAACAAACTGAAAAATTCTCAAAAATCCTGAAAACAAACCATCAATTGCAGCCTCGCTGTGCAATCAAATGCAGCCATTGTACCATCAATTGCAGCCACTGTGCCCATCAAATGCTGCCACAGTGTCCATCAAATGCAGCCACTGTGCCATCAATTGCAGCCACTGTGCCCATCAAGTGCAGCCACTGTGCCATCAATTGCAGCCACTGTGCCCATCAAATGCAGCCACTGTGCCCATCACATGCAGCCACTGTGCCCATCACATGCAGCCACTGTGCCATCAAATTCAGCGACTGTACCATCAAATGCAGCCACTGTGCCCATCAAATCTAGCCACTGTGCCCAGCAAATGCAGCCACTGTGCCATCACATGCAGCCACTGTGCCATCAAATGCAGCCACTGTGCACATCAAATGCAGCCACTGTGCCCATCAATTGCAGCCACTGTGCCATTAAATGCAGCCACTGTGCCCATCAAATGCAGCCACTGTGACCCCCTGCCCGCCAGCTCGCTTACTGAGCGGCACTTACCCCATCAGGCAGTGGGTGACGGTGGCGAGTTGTGGGATGGGCAGCGGGTCAGGCAGCGGCGAGCTGTGTCCTCCATGCATCTCTTCTTTCTTCCTTCTAGGCATCCAATAGGAGAGCATGTCCTTTCAGCCAATCAGGTGACAGGCATTAGACCCGTGCCTCCTGATTGGCATAGAGGCGGTTCAGTGTTGGAAAAGCGAATATTCATTTGCTTTTCTCACACACCTGGGTGGGCTCCGAGCGCAATGCTCTGTGCTCCGAGTCCACCCTATTTTGAAGCCTATTAGAGCCTATGGCTCTAATCAGATGCTTAAAAAAAACACCCCTGCTGATGTAATTCAGGCGCCCAGCATCCTAAAATAGGGGATGGCCATGGTTACAATGGATATATTCATGCTATGGACGGGCCACCACTGATGCTTAATATTACCTTAGCGCTGTCTAAACTGTCGGCGCTATATAAATCCTGAATAATAATAAATAATAAAAGAGTTTTTGGACCTTCAATGTCATGAAGACCAGGATATGGCACAGTAAACATTGACAAGTGCATAGCACATCTTAAGAATTCAAAACTGCCTCTGTAGAACAAGTGTCAGAGTACAAATATCATATCTATACCTAATTTTGATTTGATATTATAATGTATCATTATTATTATTAAAGTTCATTTAAAGTGTTAGGATAAAGGCAAAACAGATTTGGGTAGATAGATGATGTATGGTAACATCTGAAAAAAAAATAAAAAAAATTCAAGATTATTCTTAATTTTCAATAACGTACCTTTAAGGGTTGGGTTTCAGGACCCGCTGCTGCTGTGTATAGAAGCCTATTGAGGTAAATAAGAAGATGCAGTTGTATGCAGTTATTGTGCAAAGCACCCCAAGGATGTATGCTCCGAATGCAGATAGTGTACATTCTGAGTATAGGTCAATATAGGTGCTTTTTACAACCCCGGCAATTAAAGTGTTACTAAACCCAGGAACATGGAAATGCAATTATTTTAGTAAATATAAACTGCTAAATACCTTTTTCTCATCAGCAGTTAGAGCAGTCTTGTATCCAGCAGAGCACTGGGTAAAGTTTGCTGGAGGGGTTTTCATTCTCTTCTGACTGTCCTATAAAACTGCAAGACCCCTGACCCTCTGTCTCGACAGTGCTGGTTGGCTCTGTGCTGATCACATGCACCCTCCCAAGAAAAAAATAAATCTCTAGCAATACACACCAAACTGAGCATTTGCAGAGTGCCCCCCCCCCCCCCAAGGTTCTGTTCTATAAGGAAATGGGTTGGGGACAGTGGAAGAAGGGGAGGATCAGAGAAGACATGATCAAACAGCCCTTTTACACAATACAGAGGATTAATCCCTTAGGTTCCACAGTGGGTATGACAAGCATGCTTTACTGCATATGCAGACTGATTTTACTGTTGTGGGTTTAGTAACACTTGTACAGCTGCATCTTCTAATTCATCTCAGTGAACGGATGTATGCAGCAACAGCGGGTTCTGGGAAAGTGATTAAGCAGGCTCTGTAGGCTGTGCAGCCCCTGTATGGCTGTGTGCATTACACCTTAGACAGCTGTCACTAGAACAAGTACCCCCTATTAGAAGATTTTCCCTTGTTTTTTTTTTTTGGTGGCAATTCACATAATAAGGTCCATGAAGAATTGGATGAGCAAGTTTGGGGTAAAGGAACTTGACTGGCCTGCACAGAGTCCTGACCTCAACCCGATAGAACATCCTTTGGGATGAATTAGAGAGGAGACTGCGAGCCAGGCCTTCTCGTCCAACATCAGTGCCTGACCTCACAAATGCACTGATGGAAGAATGGTCAAACATTCCCATAGACACACTCCTAAACCTTGTGGACAGCCTTCCCAGAAGAGTTGAAGCTGTTATAGCTGCAAAGGGTTGAAAAACTCAACATTGAACCTTACGGACTAATATAGTTCATGTGTGTGTAAAGGCAGGCATCCCAATACTTTTGATAATATGGTGTGAAGCACCCTCTACTTAGGTAGGTGCTAGAGGTGAGATGGTGAGTGCAGGTAAATTTAGGCAGGCCTAGCTGGAAGCTAGGCCTGTTTGTTTTGATCTGTGTGGGCTGGGAGTGGCTCAGAGTAGGCTGGTGACTCACAGATAGCATCACTTTTCTGTCACCTCCCTCTTGCTTCTAGAGGATTCTAGAAGGGAGGCGGGAAGAGAGGTGGAGCTGTCTGAGGGGGCCCCAGGGAGCCCTGACCAATCCCCAACTAGGATTGGCAGGGGGCAGGCCTCCTTGAAATGCCTGGAGTCAGCCCAGCTGTGGGGGAGTTGTCGGGTGGAAGATCTGAGGATGGAGTACTAGGCTGTTGGGGCCTTTGAGGGCGCTCCCAATTCTGGGGAGGGGGGGTGACCTTGGGCCTGGGGACTTGGGTGCAGGATGGACCTCTTCAAGAACGCATGAGGGATCTGAACAGGAGGCACAGAGAGGAGTCAGAGGACAGCAGTTGCTAGCACTGGCAGGTAAGTCTTCAGGAGAGTACCACCAGTGTGCATCCAGGAGGGCTGGTGAGTGACATGTGCTATCGGGAGGATTGCAATGTCACGGGCAGTGAAGTCGGGCAGCTGCAGCCAGGACAGGACTGAGGATTGCTGGAAGCAGTAGTCCACTAGGCTGTTGGGGCCTTTGAGGGCGCTCCCAATTCTGGGGAGGGGGGGTGACCTTGGGCCTGGGGACTTGGGTGCAGGATGGACCTCTTCAAGAACGCATGAGGGATCTGAACAGGAGGCACAGAGAGGAGTCAGAGGACAGCAGTTGCTAGCACTGGCAGGTAAGTCTTCAGGAGAGTACCACCAGTGTGCATCCAGGAGGGCTGGTGAGTGACATGTGCTATCGGGAGGACTGGAGAGGCATGCCAGACAGGACTGAGAGGAAATAGTCAGAGCTGGGTGCCAGCGAGGATTGCAATGTCACGGGCAGTAGTCCACTATAGGTCAGCTAGCACTAAAAGACTTCCTATACTATTTTGCTACTCTAAAAGAGACCCGTGGTCCCTGCCTGCAAATGGCAATTTCCAGGGCCTGACTGAGTCAGTATTGGGCCTAACCATGTGCTAGCTGTACCTGGATGTGAAGTGTTGTGCAGGAGAGAGAGAGAGAAACAGTCTGCAAGCAAGTGTTGTGCTGGAGGACACTGAAGCTGTAAGTGTATTTAGTTGTCCCAACTGATTGAAATACAATCAACCAATTGTTCGTTCTACTGGGCATCCCATATATTCCCATCCCTATCCAAGTTTAAATCCCTCAATAAAAATAACAAAAACAATCACATGGACTGTTCATTGGCTGCAAGGTGATTGAGAGGTGAATGCCAGGCTGGGCAGGGTGACAGGTGGACCACAACTTTCAGCATCCCCTACAGGCAGGGCCAGACTTACCATTGGGCTTGACTGGGCTCAAGACCATGGGCCCCACCGAGATACATAGCCGAGTGTACTCGGCTCCGCTCCGCTCACAGTCACGCCCAGTCCCGCCCTATGATGGACATAACACAGGGACTGGGCGTGACTGTGAGCCAAGCCGAGTACACTCGGCTACTCTCGGCTCCGCTCAGGACTGCGAGAGGACTCGAGAGCCGACGAGAGGACTCGAGAGCCGCCGAGAGGACCCGAGAGCCGTCGTGAGGACCAGAGAGCCGTCGTGAGGACCCGAGAGCACACAGGACTCTGTATCTCGGTGGCGCCATTTTTAAACTTCAAGACTGCAATGACAAGGCTGCAGATGACACTGGGGCAAGGCTGCAGATGACACTGGGGCAAGGCTGCAAATGACAAGGCTACACTGACAAGGCTACAATGACAAGGCTGCAGATGGCACTGGGGCAAGGCTGCAAATGACAAGGCTACACTGACAAGGCTGCAATGACACTGGACAAGGCTGCAGATGGACACTGATAAGGCTGCATTGATGGGCTTTTAAATGTAAGTTTTTTCCTTAAACTTCCCTCCTAAAAGTTTTTTTCCTTAAAATTCCCTCCTAAACTTGGGGTGCATGTTATACGCCGATAAATACGGTAATGTATAGAAGGTAGGGCCGAAAGTGACTCAAGCCCAGGGGCCCCCACCACCCTAAGTCCTGCCCTGCCTACAGGTGGTACCGCTACATGGTGTATGCTATGTTTATTTATACGTCTCTTTAAGGCTGGATTCACACCTATGCAGTTTTAGTGCTTTTTGCATTTTGCAGATGTGCACGACTACAGTCCATTTAACATGGTTTCCTATGGAACACGTTCTGTAGTGCAAATCTGCAAAATGCAAAAAGCACTAAAAGTGCATAGGTGTGAATCCAGCCTCAATCATGGCAGACTTAAAGAGCTCCCATCATCAACAAAAAAAAATGTAGACAAAAGCACAGAAAAATGCAATACTTTCAATGCTTACTTCATGTGCTTTTCCTTTCCATGAATTATTTGCTTATGCACTTGCAATGTGCCTTTGAACTTCTAGAAATATGACTACTCCAGCTAAAGGCAATTCCCTAGCATAGCCACCTCCTGCCTTGCAATGCACAGCCTTCATCTGGAAAGTGTCTAATTGCCATCTATGCTGGCCCAGATTTTTGTTAAAGCGAATGGTCTTGTGACAGGGACTCTTTAAACAACAGAGGAAAACAAAACCGTTAGTCTGCAGTGACCACACAAAGCAGAGCTTGCTTATGGGACTTAACAAAAGCAGAGCTTTCTTGTCTGTCAACACAGGATCACTGGCTATTGAACAATCATCTGTCATGACTCTTGGAGAATTCTGTTTTTCTCCCACTTCTGATTAAAGTTTGGGGTTGCCGTGTTTGCGAATAGTTAAATGTCATACGATATTGTAGCATTTGACCATTACTGGATTTATTTCCTCTGGGGACAGTGAAGAGATTTTCCTTCTAATACTGATGCGTTAGAGCTCTCTGACAGATGCTGACCTCAGATAAAGTTAATGTCCAGGGATTATTGTGAGAGGCTGGTACTTGTTTGTGTCCATTACTGCAGGTGCAGGAGAACTGAATTCATCACAATTAGTGTACAACAAGCAACGGATGGAACAAGAACGCAACCACGCTCAACATTTGTGTGTATATATATATAAAGCAGTAATTGTTTTTTTGTTTTTGTTTTTAAACAAATTTATTTTATTTAGAGGTAAAAAGCGTTTACAGAAAGCTCAATAGACAATTAAACAGTAATGCTGCGTACACACGATCGGAATTCTCGCCGGAAAAAGCTCTGACGGTTTTCCCGACGGAATTCCGTCGGAATTCCACTCAAACTGTCTTGCCTACACACGGTCACACCGAATTCCGACCGTCAAGAACGCGGTAAAGTACAACACTACAACGAGCCGAGTTCAATGCTTCCGAGCATGCGTCAAATTGTTTCCGAGCATGCGTAGGAATTTTGCGCGTCAGAATTGCTACAGACGATCGGAATTTCCGATAGAAACCTTTTCCGTCGGAAAAATTTAGAACATGCTCTCAATCCTTTGCTGTCGGAAATTCGGCCAGCAACATTCCGATGGAGCCTACACACGGTCACATTTTCCGATGAAAAGCTCCCATCAGTCTTTTTCTGCTCGGAATTCCGATTGTGTGTACGCGGCATTAGAGTACATACAGCATCAATATTGAAATTCCTATACATGAGGTTCCTACACCATAAAGCAGTAATTGTGTGTATTTGTGCTCAAAATAAATGAAACTTTGATTATGCTGCTTTTTACCAAAGTCCACCCAATTGATTATATTGAATAAATTAAGTTATGTCATGTGTGGCACAGAGGAAATGAATGGGGATTCCCTATTAAAAGTAAACTTCACAAGTTTGGGCACTGCAAAGTGAGAATGTGATTAAATCTACATACCCTGAGATTCCCTTCAGTGAAAACCGCATGTCAAGGTGATCAGTAGATTCATAGACAGGGCTTTTTTTTTAAGCGGGTACACGGGGGAACACAGTTCCGGCACCTCCACCACTGAATCTATGTAATGGCAAGGAGTGCTGGGTTGTGCTACAGTGTTTATTGATGCTGGCTGCTGATGGAGCTATTGTTGCTGGAGGGGATCTATTTCTGCAGAAGGGTTGATTGCTGCTGGGGAAGTCTATTGTTGCTAGGGTGGGTCTTATGTTGCTGAGGGGTCAGTTGTCGTTGGGAGGGATCTACTGTTAAGCGAGCAGTCTATTATAGCTGGCTGCTAGAGGGTCTATTGTTGCTGGGTGGTATTTTGTTGTAGGTGGTCCATTGTTGCAGGGGGGAATCTATTGTTGCTGGTGGGTCTATTGTTGTTGGCTGTGGGGGGTCTATTTTACTGCTTTTCTTGTTATCAATAACAAATTCCATACAAGTTACCACAAATGTTACTTGGTTCTGTATTCTCTAAAAGGGGCAGTGCTGGGAGGTGGGTAGGGGGTGGAACCAAGGACTGGCCCTCAGAGGTAGGTAGGGGCAAATACAATGGGTAACTCCCAAAAGGGGGAGTTCCTGCACCTATTCTCTGAGAAAAAAAGCCCTGTTCATAGATATCATAAGTCTTGACTTTACCTGTAATCGTTAACTGGGCCTTGATCTTTCCCACTTCTTGTGTCTCTTTTTGACGTTTTATGTGACAAGCAGCGGCGGCCAATCCATAAGGGGTGCAGGGGTGCCACCCCCCCCCCCCATCCTTGCGTCTGACTGTGTCCAAGGCACACAGAGATCACAGATTCTTTCCAATGTGCGCCCGAGGGGGCACGCGGGAAGTGTGTTTTTGTAAGGACGTCTATGGACGCCCTCCCGGCAATGCGAGTAGCTGTCTTCTGGGTATGGCGCAGACGGGAGGTGGTTAAGCATAAGTAATTAAAGTGGAGCTCCATCCAAACCTTCTTATCTGGTTGGCAAAGTTCAGAGGTTTGTCCATTTTTTTCTTTTTATCACTATGTGGGCATCTCTTTGGGAGAATTTCCTTCAATTCCTGTCCTAGAGGCCATACAGGACACATTCTGCAATACAACCTGAAAAAGGCTCTAACCCTTCTGCACCCTACTTTAATTGCTGGGTCCTTGTTGGGAAGATTTCTCACGCAGACCTTAAAACAGTAAAAAATTTTACCATTTCATGTTGGACAGAGGAAGCTGAACAGAAAATCTGACATATCATTCTAAAACCGTCACACAAGTGCTCTGCTTGTTATTATCTATAATGGAATGCATTCTACCCCAGTCTCCTGTAAAGATGCATCAATGATTGATTATGAACACTTCTAAAAATTCTTTTCTCAGTAAGAGTAAAATCACTTCAGAAACATGTGTCCTTTATTTTCCCCAATCTCCATGAACAAGAGCTCATTGGATCTAAATTTTTCACAAACAAAGGAATTCAAGTCTGATGTAAAAGAAATCACAGATGTGAACTGCAGGAGGAAGCAAGCAAACCTGCAATTACTAATTTAAAAAGCTAATTTTAACAAAACGTTATTTGTCATGTCCTTACTTCACATTCCCAGAAGGGTTTTTGGTTAATTCTCAAATACCTTATTTATTTGTGTTCCATGGAAGCTTTTGAAATATTAATACCATATTTATTGCTATATTTATTTCTGGGAAAATAACAACGTTACGTTTTGGATCACAGAATCCACTAGTAAAATTTGTGGGACTCAAGATTTCTATTCCGTGTCCTCATAGTAATACTGTCTTGTGCCACTCTCTTACCCCAGCCGAATGGCTAGCATTAGTATCACACTAATAACATCGGATATCATAGCACACCAAGGCTGGGGGCAGACAGGCTGTATCAGAGACAATTTGACCTCACAGCATTAGTACATGTAGTTTTCATGACTAGAAGTGTAGGACAAACTGGGGTTGATTTACTAAAACTGGAGAGTGCAAAATATGGTGCAGCTGTGAATGATATGTATAGGAAAAAAGTTGCGCTATCCAAGTATGTAAAGCTGCTGCTCAAAAATGTTATACTACATAAATCAAAATTGCGTGTGGAAAGGAGCTGCGCTAAATAATGAAATACACCCAAGATGGTGTATGTGCTATCTCATACACCAAAAATTATTGAAAGTGAAAAATGACCTGTGTGACTGGTATTATTCTCTTCTGTGCATGTGAAATGGAGCTGCACTGAATAATGAAATATACCCAGATTGGTGTATGTGCTATCTCACAAAAAGAAAGAAAATGTGTCGTATGGTGACATACAAAAAAAACACAACTTAGTGAAAATTGGTAAACACCCTGCAGAGCATTCGATGACGTGTTATACCTGTTTCCAACTATGACAAAATAAATGCAAACTTTATAACAGGTGTGCAAACTATATCTTAGAATATAGCCAGTGAACCTTGGTGACAATAGTACAGAACAATCAATATTATTTCAACTCGGTGAAATTTGGTAAACACCCTACAGAGCATTCAATACCATATTGTACCTGTTTCCGACTAAAAAGATATGTGCAAACTATAAACTCAAAAATTATACATTGTGTGCAAAACTATATCTTAGAATATAGCCAGTGACAGTATAGCTTAGTGACAATAAAACTGAATAATCAATATTATATCAAACAATAAACACCCTACAGAGCTTCAGTGTTATATTGGTGACCGAATATATATATGGTCCTTAGGGTGTGAATGAAAACAATCCCTTTGAGGTTATATGGCAACTGCTTCACCAAAAAGCTGTGGTTAATCACAAATAAGTTCTTTAAATAAAAGTGCGTTTTGAGATACGCAATGCAGTAAACAAGTTCCGTGCATAAACAGTCTCTTATGAAGATTCCAGCTATCTTTGAATAACAGTGACTTGTATAACACCAGGAAAGAGTGTGAAGACCTCCACCATAGGGCAAACTTGTCTCCTTACCGGAACTATATGGTCCCTTTTTAGGGGGACCGTTCAAGCGAGTGGCTCTCAACCCTAGCCGGGGGTGGACTGTGGGGAACGTCCGGTATCCAACCGATCGGGATGGCTCGTCCAAGATAACTCCCAACCCGGGGTCCTTCTCAGATGTCAGCTCGAGGTCAATCCCAGTAACCAAATTGCAGTTAGAACAGCGGTAGCGTCAGGACGTAGCTCCTCCTCCCTACGCGTTTCGTCATCAAAGGACGTCGTCACGTGATTAACCACAGCTTTTTGGTGAAGCAGTTGCCATATAACCTCAAAGGGATTGTTTTCATTCACACCCTAAAGACCATATATATATTCGGTCACCAATATAACACTGAAGCTCTGTAGGGTGTTTATTGTTTGATATAATATTGATTATTCAGTTTTATTGTCACTAAGCTATACTGTCACTGGCTATATTCTAAGATATAGTTTTGCACACAATGTATAATTTTTGAGTTTATAGTTTGCACATATCTTTTTAGTCGGAAACAGGTACAATATGGTATTGAATGCTCTGTAGGGTGTTTACCAAATTTCACCGAGTTGAAATAATATTGATTGTTCTGTACTATTGTCACCAAGGTTCACTGGCTATATTCTAAGATATAGTTTGCACACCTGTTATAAAGTTTGCATTTATTTTGTCATAGTTGGAAACAGGTATAACACGTCATCGAATGCTCTGCAGGGTGTTTACCAATTTTCACTAAGTTGTGTTTTTTTTGTATGTCACCATACGACACATTTTCTTTCTTTTTGTGAGATAGCACATACACCAATCTGGGTATATTTCATTATTCAGTGCAGCTCCATTTCACATGCACAGAAGAGAATAATACCAGTCACACAGGTCATTTTTCACTTTCAATAATTTTTGGTGTATGAGATAGCACATACACCATCTTGGGTGTATTTCATTATTTAGCGCAGCTCCTTTCCACACGCAGCTGTGAATGATAGCCAATCAGCTTCTAACTTGAGATTGTTCAATTGAAGTGGTTGTAAACTCTGTTACACCAATTGTACCTACAGGTAAGCCTATAATAAGTCTTATCTGTAGGTACTGTAAATATCTCCTAAACTTGCACCGTTTAGGAGATATTCACTATATACTCTGCTGCCGACGTCATCGGCGCATGCGCACTGAAGAAACGGCCAGCTGATGTCGTTTTTTCCGGGCCTGTTTTCGTGACCGGTGGCTCCCGCACGTATGCGCGTAAGTGACGTCATTGCGGTCCTGGCCAATCACAGCACCGGAGCCCGGAAGTTACTCCGGTGAAAGATGTCGGCTTTGGGAGCAGAGTGCAGGTGTCACTGCAGGGCATCGTTCTAAGGTAAGTATTTCATAATGAGCTTGTATGCGATGCATACAAGCTCATTATGCCTTTGTCATAGCTCCGAACTGTCCCTGATTTTGATGGACTGTCCCTGATTTGAAGCAATGTCCCTCTGTCCCTCTCTCCTCCTCATTTGTCCCTCATTTTGGTCTGATCTATATAGTGTATATAAAATGCACTTTTTATCTTTCAAAAAGTATTTCCCAGTGCTAAAACCTTCATCCAATTTCTAAATTGCTACATTTGTACATTTTAAAGCCAATATAAAGGAATGGTAGTGGTAAAAAAATGTCCTTGTGGATTTAATTAACCTTTTTTTTGTAAATTCTCCTTTAAGGGGGTGTGGCAGGGGGCATATCCTATGCCTACATACGTTTGTTAGTAGGTGTCCCTCGTTCCCATCTCAAAATGTTGGGAGGTATGCCTTTGTCTTGCAGGTTTTTTTTTTCTTTTTCAGAGGTTTACAACCTCTTTAAGCTTTGACAAAAAAAAAAAAAAAAAAACTGGAAGAGGACTGGTTTCTATGCAGAGCTTCCCAGATTTTGCACTCTCCAGTAAAAACATCTTTGCCATTCTGAAGCTTCCCCCTAACCACTTTCCATATTATTTAATATATACTGTGATTCTGTATTTGCCAAATATGCTGCAGAAATCTCCCTCCACTGAGTCTGGCTGAAGCCATTTTAATTGTGGGCAGCGGAAGCTGCTGCCTGTTCACTTCCTGGATTTACACAGACACACAGAGGCACACCTTCAGCTCTGCAGGTCTTATTGGCCCTCTTATGACTCATCCCCCCTTCCTTCCTGGCAAACTCTCACGAGAGTGAGAGAGAGCTGTGCATGATGTCATAAGCCTAGGCGTTTTACCAGACAAGAAACAGGAAGTGGGCTGTATAAGGTATTTACTGGCAGAAAAAAAAAGTTTTACTATATAAAGTTAAAACAACAAGAGCAGAAGATTTAATAGATGGAACTATTCCCAGGGGATAGCAGCAAAGTGATGCATGCAGCATGCTGCATCAAATGGTGGGTCTGCCCAAATTGTGCTAACAGTGGAAAGGTTTTAAAGGGCCATATCCTTGTACTAACACAACATGCTTTCATTTTATCATGCAAGAGTATAACTCATGCAACAATCGGCACAATTTTTTGAAAAAAAAAAAAAGTAACTCCTCTTTTACATATGCCTTTCAGACTACCTTAAAAAAAACAACTTCAGAAATCAGTCCATGATTACTTAGCAAGCAGCAACTGCTTTTTCTAGAAAAATAATTTCCTATCCAACCAGCAACCAGAATTTTCTATCAAAACTGGAGTCTGCCATGGAGATGTCGCTTCACCCCTGCTCTTCAATATCGTGATCAATGTCATTACGATGAAAGGATTCAAGGGCAGAGGTGGGGTCCAGTATAACATTAGCAGCTTCCTGACTGACTTGATGTTTGCCGATAACAGTGCCATATTTTCTGATACAGATGCAGAGACCAGTACATCCTTTATTAACAGTGGTCCCCAACTTTTTTTGGCACCAGGGACCGCTTTTGGTGTAGCCACTTTTTCCAGGGCCTGGGGATGGGGGGTGTCATATTGGGAAGGCGGGAGGTTCAAGGCGTCTCACAACACCCCCTGCACTGTAAAGGAGCACTGTAATATAAGAGGGACTGCACTGTAAGGATTATAGTCCACTTTATATCACAGTGCCCCTTTGCAGTCATGGCTCCCCATCACAATCCTCCCTTCAGTCATTGCCCCATCACAGTTCTCCCTGCAATCATGGCTCCCCATCACAGTCCTCCCTTCAGTCATGACCCCTCATGACAGTCCTCCCTTCAGTCATGCCCCCCCCATCACCCCATCACAGTCCTCCCTTCAGTTATGGCCCCATTACAGTCCTCCCTTCAGTCATGGCCCCCCATCACATTTCTCCCTTCAGTCATGGCCCCCCCATCACAGTCTTCCCTTCAGTCTTGGCCCCATCACAGTCCTCCCTTCAGTTATGGCCCCCATCACAGTCCTCCCTTCAGTCTTGGCCCCCATCACAGTCCTCCCTCAGTTATGGCCCCCATCACAGTCCTCCCTTCAGTTATGGCCCTCCATCAGTCCTTTCTTCAGTCATGGCTCCCCATCACAGTCCGCCCTTCAGTCATGTCTCCCCATCACAGTCCTCCCTTCAGTCATGGCTCCCCATCACAGTCCTCCCTTCAGTCATAGCCCCCATCACAGTCCTGCCTTCAGTCATGGCCACCCATCACAGTCCTCCCTTCAGTCATGGCTCCCCATCACAGTCCTCCCTTCAGTCATGGCCCCCATCACAGTCCTGCCTTCAGTCATGGCTCCCCATCACAGTCTTCCCTTCAGTCATGGCTCCCCTTCACAGTCCTCCCTTCAGTCATGGCTCCCCATTACAGTCCTCCCTTCAGTCATGGCCCCCATCACAGTCCTGCCTTCAGTCATGGCCACCCATCACAGTCCTGCCTTCAGTCATGGCCACCCATCACAGTCCTCCCTTCAGTCATGGCTCCCCATCACAGTCCTGCCTTTAGTTATGGCCCCTATCACAGTCCTCCCTGCAGTCATGGCCCCCAATCACAGTCCTCCCTTCAGTCATGCCCCCCCCCCATCGCAGTCCTTCCTGCAATCATGCACACCCCTCCCCCCTTCAATCACAGTCCTCCCTGCAGTTATGCACCCCCCTTTTCCCCCTCCCCCTCCAATCACAGTCCTCCCTGCAGTCATGGCCCCCTTTACCCCTCCAATCACAGCCCTCCATGCAGTCATGCACCCCCCTTTCCCCCTCCCCCTCCAATCACAGTCCTCCCTGAAGTTTGGCACCCCTCCTCCAATCACAGTCCCCCCTGCACAGTGCCTATTTAAATCTCTGCCTCCCCTGCAGCCTATGTCTATAATTTCTCTCATGCTTCAGCAGATCGTGACAGAGAGCAAGAGACTCTTCATAATAACAAGCGGGTATAGCTCGCTTGTTAATATAAGTTTGGCAGCTCTCGCTCTCTGTCATGATCTGCAGCCGTCCTGACCCCTGCCGTGCTAATAGGCTGACATCAGCGGCCACTCTGGAGAAATGACAGAATACATACAGGACACACAGGCTGCTAACTATACCGCGGTCCGTGAGAGGGCTGACCTCCTGCTCTGATGGCGCCCCCCGCTTGACAACAGGCCACGGACCGGTACTGGTTCGGAGGTTGATGACCCCTGCTTTATAACATTGCCCACTTGCTCAATCCTAAAGTGCAGCTAAAGGCAAAACTTTATTTTTTTTTTTTGGAAAGAGTGGATCAGGTTTAGAACACCTGTCCATTTTTATTACTGTTGATGCCTTTGTTAGGGAAATCCACCCTCTATATTTGTTCTGTTTCCATTATCGTCAAAAGAAAGAGTAAAAAAAATCTCAAATTTTGGTTTGACATCTGAACAGTGGGGAGTTCTGGTGACCTTGGAGACACCCTGGTATTCCCCCACTTTGGAGGGATTTTCTCTCACATCCTGTTCTGAATATGGAACATAAAGTGAAGGAAAATCAATGTGACACAGATGGCAAAAAATAAAAAATAAATAGAAGACGATGGGAGTTATAACTATCCCTTGCTCTTTTGCCTGTAGTTACACTTTAAGGCCTAAAACCAAAGTGATGACCATGGATGGATCACAGGCATTGAGTTCACCGCAACAGAATCCAAATGTGTCTAATAATTCCAAGAACTAGGTCCAAAAATTCTAATACCTGGGATTATCAGTGCAGGAGTCCACAGCAGGATTGACCAGGCGACAGTAGAGTTTGCCTCACTCAAAGGTGCCTCTGGAAAAAAGCTAAAATCTCCACCAAGATCCAAATTCACCTCTTCTGAACACTGACTGATCCTGCCAATTCTCCTTTACATCGACACTGTTCAAAATTACGATACATGGATAAGCTTGAGGTCTTTCAAATTGTGATTACCATTGAAACAAGACAATTTGGACACGTTGCAACCACTGATATTTAGTTGAAAAACAAATGCAAAAATGTAGACTGCTATGGAATGGCCATGTTTGGAGAATGAACATTGGTAGGCTGCCAAATTAACTCCTCTGGCAAGAGCAACTCTACACTAAAGGCTTCCCAAACACATCAAGGAAGACCTGAGGAACCTGTGACTGACCATCTACTTGTCCAAAAATGTTACCACTGATCACCAAGGGTGGAAGCATATTCTGATCAAGACACAGAATCCAGCAGCACCTAAAGTTTTAAGTATGTAGTATAAAATACAGCATTAATAGTGATTGTCCAGGAGTATAGCATGTACAACAAAGTGTAGCAGGGCTCAGGAGTACATAACACCCTGAATGCAGGACACAAAGGGGTTGATTTCCTAAAGGCAAATAGACTGTGCACTTTTCAAAGTTGCACTCTGCAAGTGCAGTTGCTCCAGAGCTTAGTAAATTAGGTAAAGTTTCACTTTGCAAAGAATACCCAATCACGTGCAAGAAAAATAAAAAAAATAATCATCATTTTTGTTTGCACATGATTTGATGATGGAAGTCAGCAGAGCTTCTGCTCAATTAGTAGGCTTTGGAGCAACTTCACTTGCAGAGTGCAACTGCATTTTGGCAAGTGCACAGTCTATTTGCCTTTAGGAAACCAACCGTACATAACACACAGGGGGGTGCTTTATGAAAGCTGTGCGCCATCAGTAGAGGCGCACGGCGAGGCGCAACGCACATTTCCATATTTACGAAAGGGTGTGCCGGTAACAGAATCGCAGAGCGCAGAATCCCCCATTTACTATAGCGATCTCGGCACACGGGAGAATGCAATCTGTCCGCCACTATGGACATGGCGTACAGCATTTCGAATTCAATATTGACAGAAGATGGAGGTGCCAATATTATGGGGTGATGTGAGGAAGTTTAGTAACAAATGCCCAAGTAGCAAATATGCCCAAAATAGAATGAGAAAGCCTGCTGTGTCTGCAAGTACGTTTAGAACTGCGTGAGATCAATGTAAGCAGTGTGCATGAGCAAGCAGCTCTTGCGCTCATTCACATGAGTTTGTTCACTGCGCAGCCAAAATCTTAGTAAATGTTAAGCAGCATGCAATTGCACGGGTTGCAAGGGCGCACCTCTAAACTTGACACATTTTTTTTTTTACGCTGGTTCACCTTTATGTATTTTTTTAAGGAGTATTGCACACGTCATGTTAGCATGTTACATTGCCAACATGTGACATGCACCTTGTTATAATTATGTAAAAAGACTTTCGCACCTCGAGCTCCTCGAGCTCCTCCTAAAAGGGCATTTAACCTTCCCCCTCTAATGCATATGAGTTCCTTGTGCTAGCTTTTGCTTTTAAAGGGGAACTCCACACTCTATTATCCAATGCTCTTGTTTCCCCTCTCTAATCCCTTGGATTTCCATGGGCTAACTTTTGCTTTTAATGGGGAATTCCACACTCCATTCTCCAATGCTCTTGTCTCCCCCCTCTAACCCCTTGGATTTCCATAGGCTAACTTTTGCTTTTAAAGGGGAACTCCACACTCCACTCCATTCTCAAAAGGCTGTGAGCTGCCTTCACCAATCCAAACCACATAATTTTTCAGAGCACAAAACAGGGCCAGCTAGGAAAAGGGCGAGAAGAGCAATCGCCCAACCCCCTCCTGAACCATACAAGGCCACATGCACTCAACATAGCTGGCTGCCTTTGGGGCATGTTGGGCTCAGCCCAATACCAACCACAAAGCACCTTGTACCCACTAGTTTAAAGGGGCTTTCCACATTCAGTAAAGCCCCCTATATGCAGCCCCCCACAACCCCAGCCTAGGGTTGTGTGAAAGAGGCCCTTGTCCCCCTGAATAAGGGAACAAGGTGGTTGACTTTTGGGGTGCCCGAGCCCTTCCTGCCCCCAAGCATCCACCCCCCTTTCAAGTGCACTTGTAGTGCAAAGTGGATTTGCCTTTAGTAAATAAACCCCAAAGTCCAAAATACCTAAACATTTGGGGTGTACAGAGCAAAATACTAGAGTGGAATTTACCTAATGGGGAAAATATTTAGATTGACCTGTGTGTCCCCAAGAAAAGACATTGGTAGGGTTTTACCCTCACTTCCTGTTTGGCTATGTGACAGGAAGGGAATAAATTTGAAAGGGAAAGTGGCACAATTTGGGAGGTGTCTATACCCTATCAGGGGTGCAGACATCCCCAAAAACTGACAAGACTTCTACTCCATCTGCATTCTATCCCCAAGCAAAAATAAGAAAGGATTTTATTTAGTTTAACTTTGCAAAGACACATTCCTAAGTTCAACTGTGATGCATGTCAATGGCCCATTTAGACCTTGTTTAATAGAAAACACCAGTTGCCTTTCACTATAAACATTTGTTAGTCCAATCCTGGAAATCTTCATCTGCTTTACTATTAATTTCCCCAAAATGGTTCCTGCAGCTAGATGCACAAATGCTTTAAGATGCGCAAATGCATCTAGATGCGCGACCGCTGTGTATGTGAGATGCGCAACTGCTGTGTGTGCGGAGGTATGTACCCATGGCGCATATCTGGTTCCCGGAAGCGGTGGCCAGCCCACAGGAATGACATCACGCCCCTTCAGGAAGTTGCTTGTACTGCTGCTAATTTCTTCCCACCACCATGCCCTGCTCACTGTTCTCTGAGGAAGAGATGATCCTTATTTGCAAATTAAGATCATTTTTTATTTATTTTTACATGGGGTGGTGTTTGTTTGGGTCATGTGTGTATGTCTAAATGATTTGGCCTCAAAACACACACTTACTTCCTGTTTACATATTCACTTCTGGGTCAATGTATATTGCTTCCTACTTCAGTGTGTGTGTGTATATATAGATATATCTATATATATCTATAGATGTAGGTTCTTGTGTCCACCAGCAGAAAGAAGTTGGGTAGATGCCACACTCCCAATTCTGGAGGCATAATAAAGGTCTAGCACAGGGGTCTTCAAACTACGGTTCTCCAGTTGTTTCTCATGTGCCTTGTATGATGCCCAAGAAATATCGTTTGGAAAATACAAGTGGGTCATGGCACATCTACAGTCCAAATTTGGCACTTAAGTTGGTCATGCACTATACAATCTCAATGGCCAATCTCTGTACAACTCGATATTTAGACAAAATAGGCAATAGGAAGACGCACTTGAACAATGAATTAAAATTAAAGGAAATCATACAGGCTCTTGCACTAAATCTAATTTATTTAAGATCTAACTGATTGTAATGTATGGTCACCTTTAAAGATTAAGATCATAGTTGAGGAGTGCATAATGCATGGGATGCAGAGCTGTCACAAGACTAATGTTGCTATGTAAATCCTTCCATCTACTCCTCATATGCTGTGTCTAAGCCACTAGGAGAGGCACACTGTCACTTGTAAACACATAATCTGGCAGGGAGAAAAAAAAAATTCTCTACCAGCTGCTGTGTTTACAGTTGACCATGGCAAGTCTGTGAGAATAGGACCAGAGCCAGAGGTGGCGATACCAGCCTGTTATGGTCTCCCTAAAAAATTAAATATATCTAATATGAAATCATGAATCAATTTTATGTTAGGAATGTTTTTATTGTATGCTTTTACTTTATGAATGCTATTTTTTTTTACACTTGTGTAGCACTAACCCCCGAAGCAGCTGCTGGTTTGATTTGGGCTTACCGTTACCTTCTTGACCTTATAGATGTCTAGGGGTTTCCCGAAGTAGATGGCCCAAAGAACTGCAGAAACTGACACTGGATCCACTTTGGGATTTTTATTTGCAAAAACGGGTAGACGAACACAGTCTCTCAATAGGGATAGAGGGTTTAGGTAGAAAGTTCAGGTACTCTTGGAACTGCTTAAACTGAAAGTCACTCACTATAGAATCCAGAGAATAGCCATTCACAACTGGATTTTCACAACTATCGGATAAACCTTTTCTCACCAGGCTTAGCAGCCGATAGATTATTCAAATAGAGCAAAGTCTCTGCCACAGACTTGATTGTAGAACTTGTAAATGAAAGTCTCTGCCACAGACTTAATTGTAGAACTTGTAAATGAAAGTCTCTGCCACAGACTTGGTTGTAACTGAAGGATATGAATAAACTTAGAGAACCTTCATACGGTACCGGTATCTTGCAGCCGGTCCGGCGATACCGTACTATCAGCAAAGAGGTACTCACCGAGGCCAAGATGCAGAGAGCGGTGGCTGTTGCGACTCGGCACACGCCATCCCTGGAGGTGATATAGGGAGTGGGTTGCACCAAGAGGCACAAGCCTCCAGCGGGACACCTGACTTGTGTGAAGGTCTGGAAGATGGCTCATGCAGGATGGACCGGGCCAGAAGGTAAGTAGCAAGCAGGTCTGTAAAACAGATGGGGAAAGTCCAGAAACAGGCCGAGGGTCAAGCACAGGTAATCAGTCCGGGAGCCAGCAAGGCTAAGTGCTGAAGGCAGAAGATAATCCAGGAGCAGGCTGAGGGTCAAACACAGGTAATCAGTCCAGGAGCCAGCAAGGTTAAGTGCTGAAGGCAGAAGATAATCCAGGAGCAGGCTGAGGGTCAAACACAGGTAATCAGTCCAGGAGCCAGCAAGGCTAAGTGCTGAAGGCAGAAGATAATCCAGGAGCAGGCTGAGGGTCAAACACAGGTAATCAGTCCAGGAGCCAGCAAGGCTAAGTGCTGAAGGCAGAAGATAATCCAGGAGCAGGCTGAGGGTCAAACACAGGAGAGAGCAGGAAGTCCGTAAAGCAAGCCAGGGGTCAGGTCAGGAGAGATTCAGCGTAGTCTTCAAACGATCCGGGTCACAACAGGTAATGGCAAACAGGAACAGGAAATGGTAAACAGGAACAGGAAGCAGAGGGACACAGGTGAGCTGAGACAAACCAGCAACTTGTCTGTCTGCCAAGGCTCCTTTTATAGGCTGGTCAGGGGATTCACGTTATGCGTGCACTTGTGCGTACGCGTGCGCGCCGCTGAGTAGGGCTGCGAATGTGCGTGCGCTGGAGTGCCAATCCATGGTGCATTTGTGTGCGCCTGCGCGCAGGGAGATGGTAAGATTGATCCAAGTTACTTCCCTGATACGTACAAACATGGATTCACTTAGTGTCTTTCAACTTAGCTTCCAGGCTCTTACTGAGGAATCAGCCTTGTGCGTGGCCCTCTTCTGAAGAGTCCTCCCCTGGTTGCTTTCTCAGTTGCTGGGCCTCTCCACAGACGAGACGGCACCGGACCACCTTGGAACCCTCCTTCCAGTTACTTTGTCTCGGACTTTGGATGGATCCGCACCCCAGGCCATGAGGGCCCTAAGGGCTGGTCAGGAGGACCAGGACCAAACAGACAGAAAGATCTTCTGGACCGGAACCCAGAAGCACGTGATCTCAGTACCTTAAGAACCCTCTCCCAGAATTCACAGCGAGACGACACACCCACTGGTTGGTTCCGAGAGAGATTGGCACCCAATATGCCCAGCCAAACTGCGGTCTCATGCTTGCCAAAGGTGACATCGACACCCATGGTCAAGCAGAACCCAGCGCAATCCAGCCAGACTGGTACTGAAACCATAATTTGGTACAATCAACCCCAAAACCAAACTGTGGTTCCAGGAACATTAAATTTACAAAACACATAGCGCGTGCTCGTTAGGAGCCTGGCGCTACACTTGTAAACATGAACTACATGCCCCATGAGTAATTGCAAGACTGACAGTTACAAACATGACTCCCAGAGGCATAGACATGATAGGAAGACTGACAGTTACAAACATGACTCCCAGAGGCATAGACATGATGGGAAGACTGACAGTTACTCCCGGAGGCATGATAGGACTCGTAGTTCCACAAGCAGATAGAGGGCCACAGTTGCCCAGTGCTGGTATAACCTTTCCAAACCTTACCAAATATGTGTTTATGTCTTTGTATCTTTGGAGAGATTATACATCACAATTAATAGCCTGAAATCTAAGGAAAACTTTTTTCAATAGGGACACTGAAAGCAATACAAACCTGACAGAGCATCTCATGCTTTTCCAATATATACAAAATAAAATGAAATGTTATGGCTAGTAGGGATGGGCCCGGTGTTCGATTCGAACCCATGTTCGAATCGAACATCGGGCGTTCGCCCGTTCGGCGAGCCCAGAACTATTTGGGCCGCTCGCATCAAATTCGTGTGATGCGAGCGGCCCGCAATGCATTGCGCCAGTCGCAGTGCAATGCTGGCTGATGATTGGCCAAGCATGCACTGTGACCCCGCATGCTTGGCCAATCACAGCGCCGGCAGCGAGGAGAGCCATAATTGGCTACAGGCAGGATGCCTGTAGCCAATTATAGCTCAGGGGCTTTAGTACACGCCCCACGGTATAAGAGGGCGCTGCGGCGGCCTCGCATATTGTGATATTGTGTTTCAGTGTCAGCGTGTCAGTGTGCTGCTGACTGCTGAGAATATGTGCTCTATTTCTGGGGATTTGTGTGTGCGTGCTGTTAGTACAGCATTGCATTATCACATCTGGGGGGTGTCTATAGGGTGCCTGTGAAGGGGGGCAGGTTTCCTGTGCTTATAACTGTCCCTGCAAAAAGTGTCATTTTTGCAGGGAAAAAGCTATTTAAAAGCACTCGCGGCTAATCAATTTATGGCTCCCGTAACACAGAGAACTGTCATTCATTGATAAAAAAACAACAAAAAAAAAGCATGGGGGTCCCCAGCCAAAAAAAAAAATGGAGTAGGGTCCCCCTCAAAATCCATACCAGACCCTTGAGGTCTGGTATGGATTTTAAGGGGAACCCCAGCCAAAAAAAAAAGGCGTGGGGTCCCCCTCAAAATCCATACCAGACCCTTATCCGAGCACGCAACCTGGCAGGCTGCCCCTCCCGCCTGAACCGTACCAGGCCACATGCCCTCAACATTGGGAGGATGCTTTGGGGGTCCCCCCAAAGCACCTTGTCCCCTGTTGATGAGGACAAGGGCCTCTTCCCCACAACCCTGCCCGGTGGTTGTGGGGGTCTGCGGGTGGGGGGCTTATCGGAATCTGGAAGCCCCCTTTAACCAGGGGAACCCCAGATCCCGGCCCCCCTGTGTGAAATGGTAAGGGGGTACTTACCTACCATTTCACCAAAAAGTGTCAAAAATGGTAAAAATTACAGGAGACGGTATTTGACAATTCCTTTATTAAAATCTTCTTTTTTCTTTCTTCTGGTCTTCCTTTCTTCATCCTTCGGTTTCTTCATCTTCTCCTTCCGGCATCTTCTTCCATCTTCTTCTTCCATCATCTTCTTCCTCCGATCCACTTCTTCTTGCGCTGGTCTTCTCGTCCTTCTCGTCCGGCATCTTCTTCCATGGCGTCAGCGTCGGTGTCGGTGTCTCATCTTGGGCCGCTCCTCGCAATGGGAGGCTCCCGCTGTGTGAGGCTTTGCTGCGTCTGACAGGTCTTTTATAACGGAGGGCACCTGGTGACCCCGCCCCCTCTGATGCACGGGGACGTCATGGGGAATTCCCTATGGCTTTCCCCATGACGTCAGAGGGGGGCGGGGTCACCAGGTGCCCTCCGTTATAAAAGACTTGTCAGACGGAGCGAAGCCTCACACAGCGGGAGCCTCCCATTGCAAGGAGCGCCGAGAACAGACGCCGACGCCAAAGCCATGGAAGAAGATGCCGGACGAGAAGACCAGCGCAAGAAGAAGCGGATCGGAGAAGGAAGATGATGGAAGAAGAAGATGGAAGAAGATGACGGAAGGAGAAGATGAAGAAACCGAAGGATGAAGAAAGAAGATTTTAATAAAGGAATTGTCAAAGACCGTCTCCTGTCATTTTTACAATTTTTGACACTTTTTTGGTGAATAGGTAGGGGTACTTTTGTACCCCCTTACCATTTCACACAGGGGGGGGCCGGGATCTGGGGGTCCCCTTGTTAAAGGGGGCTTCCAGATTCCGATAAGCCCCCCGCCCGCAGACCCCCACAACCACCGGCCAGGGTTGTGGGGTTTGAGGCCCTTGTCCTCATCAACATGGGGAAAAGGTGCTTTGGGGGTCTCAGACCCCCAAAGCATCCTCCCAATGTTGAGGGCATGTGGCCTGGTACGGTTCAGGCGGGAGGGGGGGCGCTCTCGTCCCCCCCTCTTTTCCTGCGGCCTGCCAGGTTGCGTGCTCGGATAAGGGTCTGGTATGGATTTTGAGGGGGACCCCACGCCATTTTTTTTGGCTGGGGTTCCCCTTGAAATCCATCCCAGACCTCAAGGGTCTGGTATGGATTTTGAGGGGGACCCTACGCCATATTTTTTTCGGCTGGGGTCCCCCTTAATATCCATCCCAGACCTGAAGGGCCTGGTTATTGAATTTGGGGGGACCCCCACGCTTTTTTTTAAAAAAATTTTTATTTTTTATCAATGACTTTTTTTTTATGAATGACCTTCAATTAATGACTGTTCTCTGTGTTACGGGAGCCGTCAATTCACATTAACCGCAAGTGATTTTAAATAGCTTTTTTTCTTGCAAAAATTACACTTTTTGCAGGGACAGTTCTAAGTACAGGAAACATGCGCCCCTTCACAGGCATACTATAGACACCCCCCAGGTACAAAATTTAAAGGAATATTACACTTTTATTGTTTCAATTTAAAGCGGGACTGTACTGAAAAAAAAAAATTTAAAAGCCAGCAGCTACAAATACTGCAGCTGCTGACTTTTAAAAAATGGACACTTACCTGTTCCAGGGTCCAGCGGTGTCGGCAGCAGAGGCCGATCGATCGCTCGGCTCCCTGCTGTAGCCGGCGCCATTCTCGGTGAGGGAATCAGGAAGTGGCTTCACTTCCCGATTCCCTACTGCGCATGCGCGAGTCGCGCGGCGCAATGAGAATCTTCAGCGCCGTCTGCCGGGTCACGTGTGTGTCCCGGCAGACAGCGCGCCGGGACAGGAGGTGACGTAAACTCCCGTGGGAGTTTATGCCCGGAAGTGGGTGCAGATACCTGTCTTAGACAGGTATCTGCACCCCCCTCCCCCCTGAAAGGTGCCAAATGTGACACCGGAGGGGGGGAGGGTTCCGAAAAGCGGGAGTTCCACTTTAGGGTGGAATCCCGCTTTAAGCATTATTAAAATCACTGCTCCTGAAAAAACGTCCGTTTTTAAAAAAAAAATTTGCATTGATACATGTCCCCTGGGGCAGGACCCAGGTCCCCAAACACTTTTTATGACAATAACATGCATATTAGCCTTTAAAATTAGCACTTTTGATTTCGTACGTTCGCATCCATTATAACTAATAGGGTTCTAAAGCTCGCACGGACTTTAGGTCCGTTCGCGGGTTCTGGTGCGAGCCGAATGGGGGGGTGTTCGGCTCATCCCTAATGGCTAGGGATGAACTCCTGGCTCAGTCCAAACCTAGGCAATGGCATGATAGGTCCGCAACAGCTGGAGGGCCACAGACATTAACCAAATATGGCCATGGACATATTTGGTTAGTGATGCCACCACTAGCCCCACCCCCACCTCTTCCCTTATATAGCTGATAATAGCTCAGGGAGCTGTCATTCAGCTAATGTTTCTGTAGCACACCCCCTTAAGGGCCACTAGTAACTTTGATCCCCCACACTGCATAGCCAGGCACACCATTATGCGATGCTCACTTGACTTCAGAACAACTCTTCCCATATACAGTATATATATATATATATATATATATATATATACACACACACACACACAGAGTCTCTCTCTCTCTCTTTCTATATATATATATATATATATATATATATATATATATATATATATATATATATATATATATATATATATATATATATATATATACTCCTCTGCTTTCTTCAGCACTTGCTTCCTTGCAGAATTCCGCTGGCACGCTGTTAGAAGATCTGACAAGACAGATTAAATCATAGGCCTGTTATAGTCAAGAACCCGAGGCCCCTTAGATATGTAGCAAAAATTCCAGCATAAAACCCTTTGGCTACTAATCCCAACACCACCTCTTCAGGCACTGTCAACCCACTTGGCTGCAGCTACCCCTTTCACTAGCCCTCCTGGCTAACTTCTCCACAGTCCTCCAGACGGACACTCTCTCCACAGTCCTCCCAGGCTGAACTTACCAGCCCATCTAGCTGACTCTCAGGAGATCTCTCAGACGTGCTGACCGGCTCCCGCTGTCCTCTCTCCTAGCTCCCGTGGCTCCAAGAAGGGCTTCTTCCATGCCCCAGACCTGAGGTCAGCCCCCAGAATAAGGGGTGCCCTGTGAGGGCCTCCGACTACCTCCTCAGCACTCCATCTCCATCTTCCACCCGACTGCCCTTGCTGGCATGGTCATGGTCCTCATAAATATGCACGACAGCCCCTCCTAGCTTCCGCCCACTACATCTAGAACCTTCTTCTAGGTTCCAGAGAACAGGGGGAGGCACCAGAAGAGCTGTCAGATGAGTCATCCAGCCTCCCTGATTCACTCAACCCTGACCCAGATTCAACTCAGACCTGGCTCTCAGCCAAGCCAATTTATCTACTTTAGCAACTAGCTATGTACATCTAGCACACTAGCTAAAGGGTTCTACATTATTGTCAGGATTGGACGCATGCCCCAGGTTGTCATGCACCAAAGCTGTCAATGACATACATGTTGGCAATTTTAAAAATTTTCTTTTGTAAATGTTATTGCTGCTGCAGCACTTTCTGTACATCATAGAGATGCATCCTTTTCCAGCTAGGATTAGGGTATGCCCACCAAAGCATGTTATTTAAAGGAGTTTTTCTAGGGAGTCACTTTAAACATTTAAAAATCACTGCTCCTGGGTTTAAAAAAAAAAAAGTTTGAATTGTATGCGTTCCCCAGGGAAATGCCAATCCCATACCCCATGCTGTTTTTTGACACCCCTTGCCTCTTAGCCCAGATAATGGGCATTAGTCTGCTTGCAGTAATAGTTACTAGGAATTAATTAACACAGACAGCAGGACTCAGCCCCAGGCTCCCATCTCACTGGATTTGATTGACAGCAGCCGGAGGCAATGGCTCCTGCTGCTATCAATCTATCCAATGAGGACCCGAGACAGCGACTGGAGCTGCTGGGCTCGTCCTCGACGCCCGAACTAATGGGTTCAGGTAAGTAAAATGGGGGCTCTGGGGGGCTGCATCAGCACAGAAAGTTTTTCACCAGTGTGAACTGGGGCTTACACTCCAATGAAAATAATTTGTGTCATAGTGTACTTTTTAATGTTGTTTAAAGCGGTTGTATACCCGCACATCTAAAAAAAAAAAAAAAAGCATAATGAGCTAGTATGCACTGCATGCTAGCTCATTATGAAATACTTACCTTAGATCAAAGCTCCTGTATTGCAGCCCAGTCCATGCCGAGGGAGCTGACACCTTGCCCTTGGCGTTTCATCTGGGCTCGCGGCTCCAGCGTTGTGAGTGACTGGAGACGCAATGACGTCACTCCAGTGCATGCATGCGGGAATCTTCTTCCCAGCAAGGTCCGGCAACGTCTGCTGGGCCTTCAGTCGGGCATTCAGAGCTCATGTGCTGCTGACGTCAGCGGCTGCATGCAAAGGGAATATCTCCTAAACCGCATAGGTTTAGAAGATATTCATTTTACCTACAGGTAAGCCTTATTATAGGCTTACCTGTAGGTAACAATTACAAATTAGGGTATACAACCACTTTAGTGTGTTTGTTTCTAATGTTCAAAATCACTCAACCCTCTCAGCCTTACCCAGGTCATGCTCCAGAAGGAGGCAAAACAAAATCTAAACTGGGGATGCCACCAATTTGTCCTTACATTGGGGTAAAAAATACCTTCCTGATCAGGCACAGTCCAATTATATCTAAAATGTATTTTCTCTACCGATTAGATTTCAAGCTACGGTACACTGCCAAGGGACAAATGTAAATGGTCTTAGAGTACATTGGAAGTACTGTAAATAAATGGAGCATTCACCTTGGAATAAAACACGTGTTACATATTATTTTGCTAATGGCTAGCTAAAATGATGACACATCTTGAAAACAAATCTGAATATCTGATAATACATTTTAACCATGGAGAACTTGTTGGAATTTTGCTAGTATAGCTATTCAGTTGCAAACATTGTACGTGTTACTCTTTGAAAAGCTACATATAAAAATGTAAAGATTTCCCAAAATGGATTTACACTATTGCAGTGCAAACTGACGGGTGAAACTTTTTTTTTTTTTTTAATAGCTGAAATCCTATAAGAATGGACTTAGATTGCAGGTGCAGAAATGATATTCTACACTCCCGGGAGAACAAAATAGTTTTTACTGTGAAATATCAATTAAAGTTTATAGTTGCCTGTTGCTGGTTTAGTGTCCTTTTCATGGGAAGTTTTCAGTCCCTTACTTAAGATTTCACTTTTCCTTCAGAATGAATTATCCAGAATTTTGGAGTTCCTATAGCATACTATGCATCTATTTTATAAGCTTAGTGAAGGAATTATTTGCTGTTTTTATGAGGTCACTGAAATGACTTTTAAATGGGGCACCAGGCCAAACCTGATTCACACATCAGTTCATTAATTCACACAGCTGTCTCGAAATTCAGAATAGTAACATGTGTAGAAATGAAGGTTGGGGGGGACGACTTTTAAGACAATATTTCAATCGGGGATCCTTGCTGACACCAGAAGACAACTTTACCTTCTTGTGAACACCAGCAATTTGTTGAGCTTACACACAGTTCTCAATGGTTTAAAAGGCCCAGATATTTATGTATACTGAATGCAGCCATGTTTTCTCATTTTTAGCTTATCATAAATTACCTGGGCAGGAAACAGAAGGAATTAATGATCCTCTAAAGACAGATGTGAGATGGGAACTGCCTGTTATGTGTTGTAGGTTGGGGCTTATTAAAGTGGAAATATACTCCACTTTTGAAATTACCTACAGGTAAACCTATAAATAAGGCTTACATTTAGGTACAGTGAATATCTCCTAAACTTGCACTATTTAGGAGATACTCACACTGCATGCAGCCAGTGACGTCACCAGTGCATGCGCTCTGAAGGGACGGTATACTATGCTGGACCTTCAGAGCTCCGCGCTGGAGCCGAGGGCTCCCGCGCGCATACGTGAGAGTGACGTCATCGCGCCCCTGGCCATTCATACAGCCGGAGCCCCCAATCCTGGAAGGAAGACCGGGTGAAGGTGGCAGCGCCAGGGAGCCCTGATGGCACTGCGCTGAAAGGCTCTGCGTACAGGTAAGTCTGTCAAAATGTGCTAGTATGCAGTGCATACTAGTACATTATGACTTAAACCAGCAGGGGGGCGGCATTTTTTTTTCTGCCGGTTTAATACTGCTTTAAAGAAATGCTTTGCACTCATTAGTGAATTATATTGTAGTGCTTAAAGGGAATGTAAAAGTGATGTAAAGGGAATGTACAGTCTTTTTAATCACTTTTGAGCAAACATTTTTCTTTGCCAGAATGCATTACTGACACCTCCCAGCACTGGCCGTGCCCTGTACTTCATATCTAACATAGGTTGGGTTGATCTCCGCCTTACAGTATGACTATAGTCTCGGCCAGACATCATCCTGGAAAGAGACAATGACATGGGAACAGGTACTCAGGTAACACCGAACACGACAGATATTACTACTCCAAGCCTGTTTAAAAAAAAACTTGCCTCTGGAATTCCGGGTTCAGACCAAAGGGAGCCTAATCATACTCATGTCACCCAGATGACATCAGATCACACCCAACTTTATTAAAGCTGGACATATCACACTGCCTAAGACAACCCGGTCTAAAGCTGGCCATAGATGGATCTTTCTTTTTAAACAGTTAGCCAGCTGATTAAAAAAAAAAAGAACCTATACACACATTCAAGTTGGATGGGGGATGTCAGGATACACTGATCAGCGCAGCAGCTGATTGTCTGCAAGTGCTGATTGAGTGAAAATATGCCAACAGTCCTGTTTCTCTCAAACAGGAACAGCTATACATGCTGAACCAGCTGAATGTCGATCCATGTATGGCCATATATGGGCTGGATCACAGAGATAGTAGAATATACCATCTATGCATTAAAGGTTAAGTTCACCTTTAAGAAAAAAAATAATAAATGCACATATTTGTGCATATTATTGTGCCTTTATTTTTTTCCACAGGAGCCTGCAAACCTTTGATCAATGGATTTTAATGGGACAACACTTTGCTACAATGTAAAGTAGTGAGTGTACTGCTTGCATAACAATGTAAATGTGCTGTCCCCTCAAAATAACTCAGCACTCAGCCATTAATAAACAAAAAATGCAGCGCTAAGTGAAACAACTCATTCGGAAAAATGAGAATAGTGAAAATGTGATAGAAATGGCCCAATAACACAGAGCCAAATATGTAATAACAAAAGTGAAATGATCAAAAAACAAAATCCATGGAAGTGAAAAGTCCAAAGTTCTAACAAATGGATCCACCTGAATAGATTAAAACCTGGCACAACCATATAAAGGAAAAAAGCGTCCCTTCATCAATGAATAATCAATCCTAGATGAAAAATTCCTGGAAGGAGTATGGGACTGTAAATGTATAGAATGAAATTGCAGAAATCTTCAAAACAACACCCGATGAGCCTTCATGTAGAAAGATATATAAAAAAAACACTGACTGTATGGAAAGAAAGTAATGGGTACTCTTACCCGAAGGTGTTGACCCACACACCTTGGTGGTGAGTCGATCAAGCGTGAAGTTATATTGGCTGCGATCGATCCTCCAATGGGGGTGATTGAATGCCAGACGCACCAGACTGCACACGATGTTGAATGCGACTATGCAGCAATTAATCCTCCACCGAAGATACTGGAACGCAGCATACGCCCAATAACACACGATGAACCATGCGACCAGGATGTAGGATCTCACCGACTTTGACTCCAAAGATGGCAATGCTCAACCACATATAGATGAGTGTATGAGAAGAAAAAGGAAAAATAAAAAAAATAAAGCCTCCACATGGAGCAGGTCACTCCGGTAAAAAAATGTATTCAAAGTAAAAAGTCATATAAAATTACTCTTAGTACAAAGCATCAATGAAGATGAGTACCAACATAACAGTATTAAAAAAGCGTGGTAGATCAGGCCAGCAGGCTATGTACCCAAAAGGATACATAGCCTGCTGGCCTGATCTACCACGCTTTTTTAATACTGTTATGTTGTGTGAAAGGGGCCATACATTGTAGCAAAGTGTCATTACTTCAGTGTTGTCACATGAAACGGTATAATACAATATTTACAAAATGTGAGGGGTGTACTCACTTTTGTGAGATACTGTAGGTTATACAAGAAATTCAGTTGTTGAGAAATTATAAAATAAATATAATTGATTGTTGAAATAAGGATACATACACCTCCAGATGTCATATGTAATCAGTAAAATTCAAAATGGCAAAATCACCACCATTAATCTGTATATGTGAATATAAACTACAGACATGTAGCTTAGACAGGGATTTTTACTCAATTCCCTGACAGGTAGACAAGGTGGCTGGGGATCATGAGGGGCATAAATATCAGTAGCAAGGAAAGGCAAAAGCTTGTAGACTTCACCTCCATGACATCTCTGAAATTTGCCCCTTTTTAAAGTGTTACTAAACCCACAACAGTAAAATCGGTCTGTATATGCAGTAAAACATGCTTGTTATACTGACTGTGGAAGGGGTTAATCCTCTGCATTGTGTAAAAAGGCTGTTTGATCCTGGCTTCTCTGATCCTTCCCTTCTTCCACTGTCCCCAATCCATCTCCTGATAAGACAGAGCCTTTGGAGTCATTCTGCACCTGCTCAGTTTGGTGTGTATTGCTAGAGAGTTTTTTTATTGGGAGAGTGCATGTGATCAGCACAGGGCCAATCAGCACTGTCCAGACAGAGGGTCAGGGGTATTGCAGTCTCATCGGATAGTCAGAAAACTCCTACAAGCTTTAACCAGTGCTTGGCTGGACACTGATATTTGGCACAAGACTGCTGTAACTGCTGATGAGAAAAGGTATTTAGCAGTTTATAATTACTAAAATAAATGCATTTCCATGTTATGTGGACTGTGGGAGGCAAGATATAGTGAATGCAGGGTCCTGGGTTTAGTAACACTTTAACTAATGATACCACAAATCTACTCATTCATTCCCTTGTTATTGCTCACCTTGACTATTGCAACTCCCTTCTCATAGGCCTATCTCTCCATAGGCTATCCCCTCTTCAGTTCTATCATCAATGCTGCTGCCAGACTCATCTACCATATCAACTGCTCAGTGTCTGCTATCCCTCTCCAACAATCCCTATACTGGCTTCCGATTGCCCAACTAATTAAATTCAAAATACTAACAACAACATACAAATTCATTCACAACTCCACTCCGAGCTGCATCACCAATCTTGTCTCCAAATATAACCCAAACCATCCTCTACGCTCCTCTCAAGACCTCCTGCTCTCAAGCTTCCTGGTTTCTTCCTCCCATGCTCATCTCCAGGGCTTCTCAAGAGCCTCTGCCATCCTCTAGTACTCTCTACCTCAACCTGTCTGGCTATCTCCTACTCTGGTTGCCTTTAGGCGGTCCCTAAAAATACATCTCTTCGGGGAAGCCTATTACGTCTCCAACTAATCTTTTATCACTCACTTCCATCAGTTTATCTCCTCACAGTTATGCCCTTTTGTATCACTTGCCCCATCCTATTAGATGTCAAGCTCTTATGAGCAGGGTCCTCTTAACCCTCTTGTATTTTATTGTATTTTAACTGTACTGTCTCCTTTTTATGTTGTAAAGCGCTGCGTAAGCTGTTGGCACTATATAAATTCTGTATAATAATAAAGAGAACCTATCACTTTGCTTTGACTTAAAGAGGAAGTAAACTTCCTTTAATGACTTTTAACCTATAGGTAAGCCTTATTTACATATAGATATTTATAGATGTATAGATATTTACATTAAATGCAGCCAGTGACATTACTGGTGCATGCGCTCTGAAGGAACGATCAACCGCGCCGCTCCTTCTGAGCCCTGTGCCGTGAACAACGGCTCCCACGCATGCGTGAGAGTAACGTCATTGCGGCTCCGGCCATTTACAGAGTCCGAGCCTGCGAACCTGGAAGCAAGACGGTTGAAGATGGAAGTGGCTGTAGCTCTGAAATTGCAAAATCTGCAGCCAATGTAATTTTCTGAGAATACTTTGCAATTTGGCTACCTGGAGTTGTTCTTTACACAAAGTGTGTACTGACCACTCCCCAGAAACATCATTTCCTGCTTGTGTGATTGGCTCACCAATTTGCCCAGAAGTCTGCATAAGATACAAAATCAGATGTAAATTTTGGAGAGATACTTTCAATAGGAGTATGTCTAAAGGGAATGCAGGCCCAGCAGATTTTCTCATTAGTGCTTTCAAGCTGCACACCTGACAGTTAATTATGAAACCACTCCCATTAGACTCACTGAGTACAGAGGCATAGACAAACACACATGAATTTCTTCACAATAACAAAAGGTAGGAATCTGCAACAAAGTTTGTTATAATCCTTGCAATGTGCATAGATCACCCAGAGAGGAATGTTTTTTTCTCAACAAAAGTGGAGTTACGCTTTAAGGTAAGTTTCACATAATGTGCTAGTATGTATTTTCCCACTAAGGGCTACATCCCCAATAGTAGATTGCAGAGACAAGCATGTCCCTATACTGAATGTACTGCGTACATTTGTTACAAGTTCTTTTGAAATTTGGTTTGGAGTAAAGTACATAAAATTGTAAATCATTTATTCATATAACTGCATTTCAGTCACGATAGGTGAGAAAACAGAAATACAATAGGTATCTAAACACATCACTGCTAACAATGGCTCCCAGGAGCAACATAGCAGAAAATCAATACGCCTGCATCTTTTTTTTTTTTTTTTAAATGTTGATCCGTATAAAATCCCTGCTCTGTTCCTGCTATGATACTGTGAACTATGAGCTCATAACTACCCCTTGGAGACACTGACCGAGGAGTGTTAGGTACTGCAAACAGGAAGTACTTTCTGGAGGGAGGTGAGCGCAGACACATTTGACCTCAGTGCAAGTTCCAAATTTTACTTGGTAGAGGTTGATGAAAAGCTGTTGCCAAATTATATACTTGGATCTTAATCAATTTAAACTGACATCTAACACACAGCAATTACAGTATTATTATTAGAATTCTTATACAGGCGTCATATAGCGCCAATAGTTTGTGCAGTACTTTACATTATGCCAACATTTCTACTGGATTGAGTGTATATATTGTAAATACAAGGCTAAAAGTCTAATCCTGGAAAAAATTATATATATATATATACTATATATATATAAATCCAAACAAAAGTCAGGAGTGGACACAGGAGGGCAGTTAGTTTGAGAAATGACTAGTAGTGTTACCACTCACCTCTGGGGGAAGTCAGAATACTTATGGAAACAGAACACACACAAACAGGCAACAGATTTGTGAAGTGACTGTTGTTCTTAAGACATTATTAAACCCAAAACCAAAAACGGTCTTATGCCCCATACACACGGTCGGATTTTCCAACGGAAAATGTCCTATCGGACAATGTTGTCGGAAATTCCGACAGTGTGTAGGCTCCAGACTTTTTCCGTCGGATTTTTCGACGGACAAAGTTTTATCTCCTGCTCTCAAGTTTTCCGACAACAAAGTTCTCTCGGACTTTTTCCGATCGTGTGTAGCGAATTCCGACGGACAAAGTGCCACGCATGCTCAGATCACATTACAAGACCAAAGCTATTGGCCACTAGCCTCTACGTAGTCCCGTCATACGCAACGAACGTCACCACGTTCAGGATGATCGGATTTTCCGACAACTTTGTCTGACCGTGTGTATGCAACAACAGTGTCGGACAAAATCCGTTGGAAAAAATCTGACGGATTTTGTGGTCGGAATTTACGTGTGTACGGGGCATTACACTGCATTACCAATCATTAGATACAGTGGATGCATTGGTTTTCTTTTTTAAGACAAAAAGATTTGACAGCGCTCAGGAACTAAGCTGGAATTGATGGGTAATGGCTGCAATGAACCACATGCACACTCAAAAAGGTTGCTGGCGATTTATTCCAAAGATTAAAACAGTACAAATTTGAATGACAACATTACCACAAGGCTGTAAGGCTGACTCAGGCACTGATGGATCACTAGAACTGTCCGGGACAACCAATCAAGGGACAATGACCATGGGAAGCCACAAGGACACGCCAGCTGCAGTGTGTGGTCTGTAGAGCCGGACACCCGCCAGCAAGGGAAGATGGTGTCACTGACACTGGCAATGTGAATAGAGCCAAGCAGTTGACTGTGTCCAGGGGAAAAAATCTCTGTGGAGGGAGTCGAAGGAGTGGGGCGTCACCGAAGACAAGCCGGAACTGAGGTGTCGGAGAAGGAACCAGCCGCGGCCAACGTGGAGCACAGCTAGTACACAGCTGGTACACAAATGAATCACAACATTAACAGCGCTACGGAAAAAATAACTAAAAGTATTTAAGTGCAATTAAATGTTTAGCCCACAAATGTGTGACAAAAGTCCCAACGAAAGTCTGTAGGATAGAAATATTGCTCCGTGACCCCCCAATAGCATGAAGAAGCCTCAAAAGCCAAATGCCAACACTGGAAAGGAACCTCATGCTCAAAAGGGTGATCCCCGTTGGTAATGCGCTTACAACAAACAGGCTAATATATAGCCTTGATATCTCCAAAAACAAATAGATGAAAACCTATTCTGATGATCGGTTCTTCATGAGGTGTCGGTTTAGAATATAACTGGATCTCTCCTTATAATATGGAACACAATCCGGCTGCTAAGCATTTCACAGTGATATCTTATGGTCGCTTACCCAATAAACCATGGAAAGAGAGCGGAAATGTATATAGTGTGACACTGTTTTATTTAGGGCAAATTCCCAACAACAAATAAACACACAACCATCAGAATAGGTTTTCATCTATTTGTTCTTGGAGATATCAAGGCTATATATTTGCCCGTTTGTGGTAAGTGAATTACCAACGGCGATTACCTTTTTGAGCACGAGGTTCCTTTCCGGTGTTGGCATTTGGCTTTTGAGGTTTCTTCATGCCATTGAGGGGTCACGGAGCACTTTTTATATCTTATTTTGAAGCCTATTAGATCATTTGGCTCTAATCAGGTGCTTCAAAAAAATTAAATAAAAAACGCAATTGTACTTCATGCATTTGGCTTCCTGCAAAGGGTCGGACGCATGGATAGGGGCAGGCGGCCGTGTGCCCTTAATGGGCCGCCCCTGCTGTGCAGTGTTTAAAAAGATTAAGAACTAATGCTGAGAATTACACCTAGCATACAGAACAAGGAAACTAGTACTGTGCAGCAGCCATACATACAGAATAAGAATAGACACTGTGAATTACATTCCACTACTTGGTTCCTTTGTGGTTTCGTGGATCACTGGGGAAACTATTTGATTTGATGCTGCCACCACATTTGTCTCTGGTGGCCATCTTGGGTCAGGCAGAGTCAATTTAAGACCCTGGCTCCCGGGCATTTAGTGTCTGGGTAGTGTAGGGACAGGTTACCCATCTGACAGGGACAGTGATTAGCAGTAGGGAGAAGTTCCAGACAAGTAGGGACACGCCATCTTTTCCGGATTTTCTTTTTTTTCCCCATTTGGACACAGACCGACTAGGCCACATTCTTCCCCTCAAGACAGACGATGTCACAACATCCGATACCTGCCCTACTGCATAATGTTCCTGCCGGGCTTGTGAATTGCCGAACTTAAACTTTAATACGTTTTCTGCAACTGAACTCCAAGTGTTTACTGCCGTCACATGATGCTGCACCTTCCCGCAGACATATCAGATGGTGGTATCAGTTTGGAAGTGGACTATTTGTCTTACTAGTGAAAAGGAAGACCTTCCTGGTATGAGGCTCCTTTTCCACTCTTTCTAGTAAGACTGACATGATTGTCAATGGAAGCTGTGTAACATGTCCCTCCCATAGTTATGTTGTTAGCTTTTCTCCCCTAAAAGACAAAGAAAATGATGAAGCAACTTGAAGGGTTTAGGGGAAAATCGGAGGAAACTGGAAAGTAATTTAAACAGACTCAGAATAATTTTAAAGAACCTGGAAGAAGTTAGAGAAAGTTGAAAGTAACTTAAAGAAGCATAAACATTTTTGAAGCAGCCCAAAATTGAGCTGCTTCACAAACCCTTATGCCGCGTACACACGATCGGACAATTCGCCCGTGTGTGGGCTCCGGCTGACTTTTTCTTCCCAAAAGTCCGGCGGACTTAGAAAGAAGTTTTGACTCAAAATTGTCTCCGCCCGTCTGTGTGCTAGTCCACCGGACTTTTGAAATGAACGGACTTGCCCACACGCGGAGTAAAGTCCGTTCATTTTGAACGTGACTCCAGGTAGATGGGACTAGCAAAGGAAGTCAATGTCATCGCCTCCATCGGCGAGATTGATACCTTGCTAGCCCCGTCGCCTGGCATGGATTTAAAGGGAAATCCCCAAAGTCCATACCAGAACCTTATCCAAGCACACAGCCCGGCCGGTCAGAAAAGGGGGTGGGGACGAGCGAGCGCCCCCCCCCCCTCCTGAGCCGTACCAGGCCGTGTGCCCTCAACATCATCCACCGATGTTAGTATGAAACTGAAAAAAAAAAAAATACATACTTCTCTTTTAAGTGAGGTAAATTAAGTGATAGAAGTGCTAATTCTTTACCACTCTCCTAGCATATTATGTTTATTGCTGTCCATCTTCCCATTGGGAAATTTCCCCTTGCTTCTTATGTCTTACAGTACACTGTACTAGAACATTGACCCCCTCACTACTGGAGGACCTGTCACCTTTACCAAGTATCACGCTTAAGGACTGGCTGCTTGTAGCTTGTTCCATCACTTAGTTACCCATAGCAACTACACTCCTCTTCTTGTTTTGCTGAGTTCTGCAGTAGTGTTGTTACTTCATACTCCATAGTTCAATTACCAATCCAGGTTCTTTGGAAAATGCCAGAACCAGCATGCACTCCTTGAATAACTTTGGACCAAACTTAGAACAGTTAATATAACTTTTATGCCGCATACACATGGTTTGAATTTACTACGGGAAATGTTCGATGTGAGCTTGTTGTCGGAAGGTCCGACCATGTGTATGCTCCCTCGGACATTTGCTGTCAGAATTTCCGCACACCAATGTTTGAAAGCAGGTTCTCAAATTTTCCAACAACAAGAAATTCTGAGCGTGTGTACACAATTCTGACACACAAAATTCCACGCATGCTCGGAATCAAGTACGAGACGGAAGTGCTTGGTCTTGTAAAGTTAGCGTTCATAATGGAGATAGCACATTAGTCATGCTGCAAATTTTTAAATCTTTCAATGCAGCACATTCTCTTCTTCTTTATAATGCTAGAATTATGAAGTTGCTTTGCTGCTGATATTCACATAGAGTTCCGACAAACTGATTTCTTTTATTATTTCTCGTGATCTCCTGAATAATCTTTGTTTTTGTTTGTTTTTTTTCTCAAGATCTCCAGAATAACATATATATTTTTTTTTATAGTGATCTACTTTTTTGTTTTCTCAAGATCTCCAGAATATTTTTTTTTTATAGTGATCTCCAGAATATTTTTTGTCGTTTTGTGTGTCAAGTTACCACAACACCATTATTATCTTGTATTTATTAACCTCAAAGAGGTTGGTTGGTGCTGGTGTCCCTTGTTAATTTGACATTGTATTTTTGAAATGTGCCTACTCACAAACAAACTGTCCTTTTTGAAGTAAAATACATAGCCAAGTATTTGTCCAAACAAAAATTAAAAGTTTATTAGGGGTCATAACAAAATAAAGAAGAAGGCAATGCTGGAGAAACAGTTGGAATTGGTGAAGCCTTTGTACCCCAGGGCAGACATAAATTATTTGACAGGCAAAATTGGTAGCCTGAGGAGTCCATTTAATAGGGAGCACAATCCGGTCCAGCACTCCGAGAGATCGGGAGCAGCAGCAGATGACATATATGTCCCGTGTGGTCTTACAAACAGCCTGCGTTTTTTGCCAGACCACACCAAACCCAGGTTATCACTCTCACCACTTCCTTCTACGCTTCCTTCCAGGCTGCTGTGGTGGGTTGGGTGGCTGTGTTGTTGGAGGTATTGCTGGAGGTGGTGGAGGAGTAATATGGTCCAACTCACAGACGTGGCTTTTATTGGTGAGTTGGCCCCTCACCCCCTTATTTAGAGCCTGAAATATTACCTCCTCACAGATGAGGCATTGGCCCTTCTCCATTCCTTGCATTTTACTTGCTGTCATACACCCAAAGGCCTCGTGGACACTAAGGGTGGTTGTGAGGACCGCAGTAGCCTGCCGAATCAAAGTAGTCGCTGACTCCCCCAGGTTCCTAGCCTTCCTGGTCCTTTTTGTTGGAAGGCAGAGGGGAGGAACCTGGGATTTGGTCAGGCTACTGGGCACGACCACCTCCTGGCTGCCACTTTCCATGGCCACCTCATGGCTGCCACTTTCCACAGCCTCCTCTTGGCTGAGACTTTCCTGTGTATGAAAATGGGACATAGTTTTAGTTTTTTTGGTCATCAATCACACACAATTTTTAGCTCATGACTGTTGCAAATTGAATGCTAACAAATGGAAAAGATTATCAATCTGACCCCAGCATTTTTCATTCTTGTCCCAAACATTTTTGGCTAATACTGTCTATTGATATGTAAACCACTTTGTTAAATCAGAAATTAGTGATCAATAATAGCATCTAGTTAACATCATTAATTTAAATTTTTTGACAAGAAATATGTTGAACAATGCTATACCTGGCTCAAGCTGGGCTCCTCCACATCTTCCTGGGTGGAAGGCCCAGGTTGTACGTCGGAAGCCTCAGCTGAGGTGGAAGGAAGTGTGGAATGAAGGGTTGAGAGTGATGGCCTGGGTTCACTTTGGTCTGAAAAAAAACGCAGTCTGCCCTAGTACCACAGCCTGGGGACATAAATGTCACCTGCTGCTGCTCCTAGTCTCATGGAATCCTGGACCTTTTTGCTCTCTCTATTATATGTGCTCCTCAGGCCACCAATTTTGGCCTTCAAATAGGTTATGTCTGCCGTGGGAATCACCGGATTCACCAATTCCAACAGTTGATCCAGCACTGCCTTCCTCTTTAGTTTGTTGTTATAATATTGTTTTTTGACTTGCCACAGACAGGTCAGCTCTCTGTATTTATCACTAAAATTTGGCAAGAAATCTGGATCGGTAAATCTATCCATATTCTCTGCAAGACACAACACAAGACAAACCCTAATATCAGGCTAAACTCCAATAATCTTGTCCCAATATAGGCCTCAATCGATAAGCAGTATAGGCCACTAGCCACTGATGCCCCAAGTTAAAATTGTACCTTCGTTTGCATGATCAGCGCTTACACTACTCCGCCCTCCGCTCACAGATTGTACGTACAACGCACCTGTGTTATGCTTTATATACACTGCGCATGCGTGAAACTCCGCCCCTGACCGTCTTTCTAGTGTATTCCCTGCCCCTTCTCTTTTGGCGCAGTGGGAGAGTACATGGCGGAGAGACAGCAGGTGCATGATAATAGCAGCAACGACAAAAGCCCGGAGCCAGAAATGTCCCGGTCCAGGAGAAGATATAAGGCCTCAAATATGTCCTTTGTAGAGGTGGTGGAGATGGTGGACATCTTGAAGAGGGCAGACTATGATGGAAAGTATGGACCGTACCCAAACCCAAATGTGAGAAAGGCCAAGATCATGACTAAAGTTGTGAGAAGTCTGCACATGAATTTTGGGGTACGACGATCCAAGGAGCAATTGAGGAAATGCTGGTCAGACCTGAAATTGAGGGAGCACGATCAGTACAGAAGGATCAGGAAACTGCTTCTAAAAAGTATTTGTCGTGTGTTCCTATTATTATTATTACTTGCATGCTGCTCCACGTGCTTTTCTTTACTGTTCTACAGTTCAAAATGGCAAGTTTCAGGTTCGTGGGCACAGTAATCATTCGTATTAAACATCGTTTGTTCGCCCACTAATATTATGTTTTTGGCAGATGCAGGTTAACTACATTTGTTCATGCCTATTTGTATAAAAAGAAGTTTAGTACAGTGTTGTCTAGATGGGTTTGTAACTGGAATGAAATGCAAATTTGATTCATTGTAAGGAGAGGACACTCAGCAGCTGTTTATACATCTGGATGCAGGAGCACTAGTGTGGGACACCAGAACAACTTTTTAGGGTGTCCCACCCAGGTGCTCCAGTGGATACTAGGGGTCTATCCATGTGTAAACTTTAACAAAAAAGGTAAGTATTCCAGCTTTAGAAAAGGAAAAAAACATGTTTTCAGCTTGGAACTCTGCCAAAACAGACAATTGTACAACACTTCCAAGCAATGTTTCATATTACTATTTCTTGCCTCAAATATCTGTGTGCTAAGTATACCTTTTTTGTATTCACATAGGGGAGAAAAGAATTGGGACATCTGAGAACACCAGGAACTCCACTACACATGAAGAAGGGGAACTCCCCACACACCATGAAGAAGATATGGATGGAGAGGTTCATAAAGTGGGCGAAATATTGACCACAACAGATCAGTGTACAGCTTCAGGTACAGTGTTGCCAACCGTCAGTATTTTTACTGGCAGCCAGTAAAAAACAGGCAATTTCCTCCTGCCAGTAAATGACAGTAAAAAGGAAAAAGTTGCCAGTAAAAAATATGGCTGTGATGTTCGACTTGGTCCAGAGCCAGCCGAGACCATCCGAGTCCCTGCTACAGTGTGTTCAGCCAGGTCTGGTGGAGGCGGTGCCCGAATGTGTCGTGTGATGTCATGGTGCAAGGGAGCCAAGCAGAGTGGCCATAGCCTCGTGTCTGGGTATGCAGGACAGGAGCAGGGTAGGTTGGGAGCGGGACTGTCAGTGCTGTTTAGACTGGAGTGGACTGAAGGGACCAAGAGTCAACTTCATATGTGTGTGTGCCTTCCCATTCTAATTGCTTGCCCTCCTGAGTTCTGTCCCTGAGCTACTTACTTACTATATCGAAAATAAAATAAGAAATATGTTTTTTGCCCTATCTACCTTAAATCATATTGCTAATTGCATATTGTACTTGTTTGTAGCCTAAATACTAAAATGTGCACTTAAAACTGTAATTTTGTAACTTTTGGAAATGCCAGTAAAAACTTGGCTGTGCCAGGAAATTTTGGGTGTCGTGTCAGTAAATTCCAATCTGGTAGGTTGGCAACACTGTTCAGGTACTAGATGGATGCCTGCATGTTTATAATACACGGTGTGTATTTTTATTTTTAGATGATGTGGATGTTGTGGAAGAAGAAACTAATTTCAACAGTGCAAGTGCACAGATCCTCATCGGTGAGATCATGGTGTGCAATCTTGATTTAGAGATGGTCAAGCAAAATATCACTGATGTACAAAAAAAAATGACCATCATCATTGATGTTTTAGACAGAATCTAAAAACAACAAAAAATTTTAATTTGCTCGTTGTATTTGATACATTTTTTAATTACTTTGAAAGCCAAATTTTGAAGATGCACATAGTGTGTCAACATGTGCTATCTGCCATCACGGGATATCAATGTATGCATTTTGTGGTGCAACCCCTTTCTCACAACTAAAGTAGATGAGAGGAATGGGTTGCACCCCCGAAACATGTCCATTGATCCCCCATGATGGGAGGTAGCACATGTTAACATTAGGCATGGGATCAGGAGGGAAATCCACATTTTGACACCCAATTTGTGTGCATCTTCAAAATGTGACTTTTACAGGGGTGACATCAACCCATCTGATGAAGGCAAAATCAACACAGTTTTGACATACTAATGTGTGATATTGCCTTCACTTTATGAAAGTTGAACTTTGTAAGTTCCTGAGTTGTGTATGTTATGGTTTTAAACATCCCTGTTTAGCCAAAAAAAGGCTATATACTGTCACACATAATACATGTTATAGAAAAACCCTTTTATAACGCACATGTGAATGTACTTGGAGTAAAATATTTTATACTTAACAATGTGTGGCTTCTTATTTCAATGCTCAATACCAATTTTTGGAGTAAGTTGGTGTAGTCACAGTGACAATGGGGGTATTTACTAAAGGCAAATCCAGTTTGAACTACAAGTGCACTTTCAGCACAGTTTCTGTGCACTTTCAAGTGCACTTGTAGTGCAAACTGGATTTGCCTTTAGTAAATATCCCACAGTGCTCTAAAATTTGTCCCAATAAGGCCATTTTAGGGACTGCCAGCAATTAATTCATGGAGCTGAAAAGGATGATTATTTTTATCATTAATGCATTACATACATTAGCAACAAAAACAAGGTGTGTGTGTAGCAGACGCACAACATAATATTTAGCTGAAGAAGAGATTGTCACCTCATGTATAAAATAAGTTACGTTTGCACTATTGAAGAAAATGGCCAAAAATAAAAGGCCATTGGAGAACCTAGTAGACAGATAAGAAACACAAGCAGTAAATCTAATTAAATATGAGTTCAGTTTCTAAATAAAAAATGTATTTTAAACAGGTTTACCGATTCTCTGGCATATCAATGGCCCCCCTACCCGCAAAGTACTCTACATACTTTTGGCCAACTTTTACGGGCGCTTTAGGGGGGGCAAGCCAGGGTGGCCAAGTTCAAGAGCCATCAGATTTGTTGGATCCGGTAATAAGCCGGCCTCAGTCCCAACTGAGGCCACATAGTTTGATGCATTTTTTCTTAAAAAGTTATGTAGCATGCAAGAACGATGTGATTGATTTTATATTCTGCCATGTTGATTGCTGTAAGAAATAGTCAGAACCGGCTGGCCATTATTCCAAGGCATTCTCCACCACTCTTCTGGCTCTGGCCAGCCGGTAATAAAAAACCCTCTGGTCCCTGGTGAGGGTCCTCATCCGGAATGGCCACATAAGAGTCCCGCCACATTATCTTCAGGAGGTGGCAAGCACAAGCTGCCATTCTGGAGCCGTCTGAAGAACTCCATCTGGGAGATGACTCCACCATCCGAAATCCAGCTATTTTTCCCCATGTCCACATACAGGAACTCGTAAGTCGCCGACACCACTGCCAACAACACTATACTATTATACCCCTTATAATTATAATAGTAGGACCCTGAGTTTGGGGGTGGGACGATGCGGACGTGCTTCCCATCTATTGCCCCTCCGCAGTTGGGGAAGTCCCACTGCTGGGCAAACTGGGAGGCCACAGTCTGCCATTCCCGTGGGTTTGAAAGAAACTGTGGAGTCAAACAAGAAAAAACTAAATTTGTATCTTTGCACATAACATTGCAAGCAGATTAGACACTAACATTCTTGGCCAACATAAGTAGAACATTTATTGAAATTAGTAAAAATATGAAAGACAAAAGTATAAGGTCCACTTATCAGATTCCTCACCCCCTCTGATCGCCCATTGCAAAAATTGTATGGGGGGGGGATGTTTTGGACAGGTAACCCTCTCCACTTCATTGAAAGCTGAATGCATAAATAATGTGTGTTACTTTGGCCAGCCCCTCCTTACTTATACTATTGGCAGCCCACTGGACAGGTAAGAAGTGTCATAATACAAAAATAGGAATACACACTGTACAAATTGAAGCACATTTTTACATTCTGCAATTACCTATCAAGATAGAGGAGAACAAAACTTGAAACAGTACCATTTGAAAGTATTGAGGCAGGCCCTTGCACTACATGCTTTGGTGAATTCATCCATAAATATGAACACAAAAGAGGTAGGTATCGTGTGTATGCAAAGTCAGCAGATAGAGGATTGGTATCGGTTGACTTAGCAGTTGGGGGGAGGGAGGGTTCTAAATGAGCTTGGGCCCCCAAAAAAAGCCTCTTGCACTATGCCTGAATTTAAGGACAACAAGAACATTTGGACACATTTTAGGGGCTGTTTAGGGTAAGCACTACAATGGAGCTGACAAAATACAGTGACTAGACTAGGTGTGTATGGGCCCAGGATAGCATGCTGGGGAGGTTAGTGAAGGCAAATATGCATGAAGGACAAAAAAGGAGCATTAAAAGCTTCCAACATGCATGAGGACAAAGAGGACATTCACAGCATATTACAATCATGGTAATTAGGGAATAATGAAATAAATACAATACATTAGCAATCATTAAATACATAGAATGTGATGTTAAAGGAGAAAACTTACCTTAACCACTTCCCGACCGCCTCATGTAGATATACGTCAACAGAATGGCACGGGCAGGCAAAAGCACGTACCTGTACGTCCCCTTTAATTTGCCTGCCCGGGGGGCGCGCGTGACCGGTCGGGAGCTCCGTGACCACGGCCGCGGGACCAGCGGACCCAATCGCCGCTGGTATCCCGCGATCGGGTTACGGAGCTGAAGAACGGGGAGAGGTCTATGTAAACAAACCTCTCCCCGCGCTTCCTACACTGACTGTCAGTGATCGGCGGTTCCCTGTCATCGGGAACGCCGATCAATGACGTCAGACGTACAGCCACGCCCCCCTACTGTAAAAAAAAACACAACACGTCACACTGACTCCTCCCCGCCCCCTAGTGGTTAACCCCCTAGCTACAACTGTCATTTACATAGGAATCAGTGCTATTTAAATAGCAGTGATTGCTGTATAAATGACAAATGACCCAAAAATGTGTCAAAAATGTCCGATGTGTCCGCCAAAATGTCGCAGTCACAATAAAAATCGCTGATCGCCGCCATTACTAATAAAAAAAAAATATTAATAAAAATGCTATAAAACTATCCCCTATTTTGTAAACGCTATAACTTTTGCGCAAACGAATCAATAATCGCTAATTGCGATTTTTTTTACCAAAAATATGTAGAAGAATACGTATCGGCCTAAACTGAGGAAAAAAAATGTTTTTTTATATATTTTTTGGGGATATTTATTATAGCAAAAAGTAAAAAAATATTGCATTTTTTTCAAAATTGTCGCTCTATTTTTGTTTATAGCGCAAAAAATAAAAACCGCAGGGGCGATCAAATACCACCAAAAGAAAGCTCTATTTGTGGGAAAAAAAGGACGCCAATTTTGTTTTGGAGCCACGCAAATTGTTAGTTAAAGCGACGCAGTGCCGAAGTGCAAAAAGGGGCCTGGTCCTTTGGCTGCCAATTGGTCCGGGGCTGAAGTGGTTAATATAGTCCTTCTGCAGGACCTGTATGATGGCAGAACAGGTCTCTGGAATAATGATTCCCAGAGCCTGGGGGGAGATTCCAGACATAATCTTGATATCCTGGAGACTTCTCCCCATCACCAAGTACCGCAAGGTAGCGACGAGCCTCTGCTCGGGAGTGATGGCTTGTTGCATGCAGGTGTCCTGCTTCGTAATATAAGGGGATAGCAAAGTCAACAGACAGTGAAAAATGGGGTCTGTCATCCTGAGATAATTCCTGAAATCATCAGGATTATTCTCCTGGATCTCCCACAGCAAAGGCATGTGCGAAAATTGGTCACGCTGGAGCAACCAATTCTTCGTCCATGAACTCCTCCTCACCCTGTTCATGGACTGGACTTGGGTCAAAGCAAGAACTTTAACACCAAGCCCTTGCACAGCACAAACTCTACAACAAGTACGTACCCGCAACATGGCTTCAAAGCGGTTGGCTGGTCAGAACAAACTAAAGCCCCATACACACGGTCGGACTTTTTCATCAATTTTAGCTGCTCCTATTCACCCGCACTTCTCACAAACTTACTTCTTTATTACTTTGCAGCATTTATACACTACATGTTTATTTTTACTCAAGAATGACATGTTTTAGCTGCTCCTATTCACCCGCACTTCTCACAAACTTACTTCTTTATTCTTTGTTATTTTTTTACCATGTTATTTTTTTTGTTTGTTTTTTTTTTTTTTTTGGGGGAATACATATTTGAATGTTTTTTTTTTTTTTTTTGGAGGGGGGTTGTGTGTCTCAAATTACCAAAAACACATTATTTACATTTGTATTTCTTGCTTACATTTACTAGGAGTTTGTTTGTTGTTGGTGCCCCTTGTTAATTCTACTTTAGGATTAGTGAAATGTACCTGCTTACTCAAAGAAAAACTGTCATTGTAGCAAAGTAAAACACAATAGTCAATGATTATTTCAAATCAAAAAAACCTTTATTTAGGTCACACCAACAAACCAAAGAGGAACGCAGCCATGGTGAAACTTGGGGAATTTGCAAAGCCTTGGCCCCCCACGGCAACCATCATTGTTCAAGCGTAGAAAATTGGGGGCCTGAGGAGTACGTATATTAAGGGGAGTGCAATCTGGTCGTGAAGTCCAAAGTATCCGGAACTGCATCAGATGCCATCTAGGTCCCCAGGCTCTGGTACTACGAGAGGCTCCATCTTCTCTCAGACCAGACTGATTCCAGGTCGTCACTCTCAGGTCTTCCTTCCACGCTTCCTTCCACGCTGTGGCTGTCGTGCTGGTGGGGTGGCAGAAGGAGGAGGAGGAGGAGGAGGAGGTGGAGCATGGTAGCTATGGCAAACATGTGTGACTGGGGTCATCTCCCCAGCCCTACCCTTATTTAGGACATGGAGGATGAGCCCCTCACACATGTTGCGTTGCCTCACCTCCATACCCATCATTTTTGTGACAACCACCGAGCCAAAGGTCTCCTCGTCGGCGGGTGTGGCATGTAGGGAGTCTGAAGCCTCTCTTATCATCCGGAGCGCTGACTGTGCCGCATAACCCCCCCCTTCTCGCCCTTTTGTACGGAGGGCGGAGGGGAGGGGTTTGGGTGTCAGTCAGGCTCCGAGGCCTAGCCCCCTCTTGGCTGCCACTACCCAGCTGGTGGCTGCCACTAACCCCTGCCTCCTCCTGACTGCCACCTTCCACAGCCACCTCCTGACTGCCACCTTCCACAGCCACCTCCTGGCTGAGGTCTTCCTGTGTAGGAAAAAGGGACATAGTTTCAGTTATTTGTTCATCAAACACACACAATTCTCATCTAGTGACTGGTGCAAAATGTTTACAAATAGAAAACCATACAATTCTCAGCCCAGCAGTTTAGATTCTGGCCCAAATGTCTCCCACACCACTGTCTGTTGATATGTCAAACACGTTAGGAACTAAGCAATTGGCGATCCTGAATTAAGTGAACATCATTCATTATTCCCCTAAATGGTAGCAAAACTACTATACCTGGAACAAGCTGGGCTCCTCCACCTCTTCCAGACTGGAAGGCCCAGGTTGCTCCTCGGAAGCCTCATCAGGGGTGGGCTGTGCGCAAGGAAGCGTGGAAGGAGGAGTTGAGGTTGGCTCCGTGACATCAGCCTGGTCCTTCAGAAAATGGAGACTCTGATAGTACCAGAGCTTGGGGACATAGACCTCATCTGCTGAAGTTGCAGTTTCCTCAGACTTCACGACCTTCTTCCTCTCCCTGATATACGCACTCCTCAGGCTGCCAATTTTCTTTCTAATATCATCAACAGTTGCCGTGGGGAACCTTGGCTTGACAAATTCCACAAGTTCCTCCAGGGCTGCGTGCCTCTTTGGTTTGTTGGTGTAATGTGGGTGTATACCCTGCCACAATATGGGAAAATCCCTGTATTTGGCAATGAAGAGGGGGAGAAAACTCATGTCGTTGAATCCCTTCATATCAATCTCTGCAAGACACAACAACACACAAAACCCTCAAAATTATGTCAGGCTAAACTCTCCTAATCTTCTCCATAAAGAAGCCTCAAGTTCAAATCAGTCTAGGCTAGTTATGTACCAACGTTAAATTGTACCTTCGTTTGTAGCGATCGTCTCGTGTGAGTTTTCTCTCCCCTCGTCTCCCAGATCGTGGCTACGACACAGGCGTGTGACGTTTTATATACACTGCGCATGCTTCAAACTCCGCCCGCCCCTGACGATCTTTCTCGTCTATTCCCCACCCCTTCTCTTTACGGCGTAGTGGGGAGAGCACATGGCGGGGACACAGCAGGTGCGCCACAAATATCCCACCAACGAGGAGGAGGACGAGGAAAGTCCGGAGGCAGAAACGTCCCGATCCCGGAACCTGAAATTCAAGGCCTCCAATATGTCATTTGGAGAAATGTTGGAGATGGTGGACATATTAAAGAGGAGCGACTATGATGGGAAGTATGGGCCTTACCTCAACCCCAATGTCCGCAAGGCCAAGATCATGTCTAAAGTTGTGAGAAGGCTGTACAATAATTTTGGGGTACAACGATCCAAGGAGCAACTCAGGAAACGCTGGTCAGACCTGAAACTGAGGGAGGCCGATCAGTACAGAAAGATCAAGAGAATTCTTCAAAAAAGTAAGTAGTTGTGTTTTGTGTTTGATTTCTTGCTTGCATACTGCTCCATTGTGTTTTGATTTTTACCAAGTTGTACATTCCAAAATGGCCACTTTCAGGTTCGTCTGTGCATTCGATCGTACTCAGCCTCGATCTTTCTGCCACTGTCATGGTCGTGTGTGTGTGCATTCGATCGTACGCAACCTCGATCGTTCGGCCACTTATAATACGATGTTTGGTGTTTTTTTTGGGGAAAGGAAGTTTGTTCTCACTAGAAATGTCATCAAGAATGTAAAGCCAATTTATTCAATGTAAAGGAGAGGTCACTCAGTAGCTGTTTACCCATCTGGACTCTAGAGCACTAGTGCTGGGACACCCAAACCCCCTTTTTATTATGCTTTTCCACACATGTGCTCCAGTGGATACTAGAGGGGGGTCTCCATCACACAAACTTCTACCAAAAAGCTAGTCAGTTTAGCACCTTTACAAAGTGACTTCATTCATGTAGTTGACATTTGTAACTGGCCAAACTAAAATAGTGTCCGTCACTTTCAAGCAATGTTTGTCATTTCCTATTTCTGCCCTCAATAGCTTGTGTTGCTAAATCTTCCTTTTGGACATTCTCATAGGGAGCGAAAACTTGGGCCGTCTGAGGAAACCCCCAAACCAACACCTACCAAAAAAGGGGAAAGAGCAGAAGCAGAGGAGGAGGGAGGAGGAAGGAGAGATCATCGAACTTGGAGAAATTGTCACCACAACAGGTGAGTGTGGGAGAACACAGCTACTGGTAAGCTAATCCATGTATGGCTGCCTCATTTCCAACACCCCATTTTTTTTGTTTGTGGTTTTTAGGTGACGTGGATGTTGTGGAAGAAAAATCGCACTTTACCACAGAGAGTGCCCACGTACTCATCGGAGAGATAATGGTCTGCAATCGAGATCTAGATTACATAAAGCAAAACATCAATGATGTTCAACAAAAATTGAAGAACATCATTGATGTTTTAGGAAAAATATGAAAAAGCACCAAGTAATTTACACACATTTGTGCCAGCTTCTGAACACATTTGCAACTTAAAAACTGTGTGAAATTTGGAACATGCACACATTGTGTCCACATGTGCTAGCTCCCATCATGGTGGATGAATGGCAACGTTTTTTTGGGGGTGCAAACACTTTACGAACTACGAAAGTGGTTGTGGTGAAGGGGTTGCACCCCCAAAAAACGTCCATTCATCCCCATGATGGAAAATGGCACTTTTGAAGCTTCTAGGCATGTGTTTTACCATCTAATGACCATTTTCAGAACCAAATTGTGTGCATGTTCCAAATTTCCACTTTTCGGGGGTGACCCCCCCCATGTGATGAAGGCAAGATCAAACACACTTTGAACATATAGTCATGTCTGATCTTGTCTTCACTTTACAAAGTTGAACTTTCCTACTTCATAGGTTCTGCTTAGCTCCATGCCTGGTTTTACCAATTGCGTAATCTTTGTAAATAATGTTGTAAATAACCAAGATGTTGTCAGTTTTGGCGTGAAGATTGTAAACGCACTTGTGAATGTTTTCCAAGTAAACTTTTTTATTTTTCAAAATGTGTGGCTTCCTTATTTAAATAAAACAATGCATTATGTATGTAAAATGTAAAGGATATGGGGGGCAATGGGTGTTATTTACTAAAGGCAAATCCACTTTGCACTGCAATTTCCTTTCCCAGGGAACTTTTTCAATGCACTTGTAGAGCATAGCGGATTTGACTTATGTAAATGACACCCACAGTGCTTTGTACGAAAACACGGAGCACAGCATTTTGGAGAATACACACATGTCAGACCTGGTGCTGAAAAGGAGTATTTTGGGTGTCAGTTATGCAGGACAAACCTTCTCTAGACCAAAGATTAGGTAGCAAACACACATGAGAATAATCTTTTTGGGAAGAAGAGACTGTTACCTCCTTTTGCCCAGAAAGTGCATTACCACTGTCGAAGGCAAAGGGAAAAAATGACAAAGTAAAATAAGCTAAAAAGAAGACTGAAATGACAAGAAATCAGAGGTTGGTTAAAATATCAGATTTATTAAAAAAATGCCTCTCACACATCGTCAGGCAGAGCAATGGCCCCCCTACCCACAAAGTATTCCATATATTGGTCCCGGACCACGCGGGCATTGAGAGGGGGCAAGCCTGGACGTGCCACTCGAAGGGCTGTGAGGTCCGCATTTGGAGGGCCCTCCACATCTGGGCCAACGGGCACCACATAGTTCCTGTTATGTCTTTTGAGGAAGTTGTGCAATATGCAACAGGCAAGAACTATGTGGTTCAGTTTGTATTCCGCCAAGTTAAATGCCGTCAGGAACAGGCGGAAGCGGCTGGCCAGGATGCCAAAAGCGTTCTCCACCACTCTTCTGGCTCTGGACAGCCTGTAGTTGAAGACCCTCTGGTCCGGGGTGAGGGTCCTCATCGGGAACGGCCTCATCACATGGGGAGTCAGCGCAAACGCTTCATCTGCGACAAAGACGAAGGGGAGTCCTTCGGCATTCTCCTCTGGAGGTGGCAAGCACAGACTGCCACTTTGGAGACGCCAGTAGAACTCCGTGTGCGTAATGGCCCCACCATCCGATATCCGGCCGTTCATCCCCACGTCCACATACATAAACTCGTATGTTGCCGACACCACCGCCAACATCACTACACTATTAAACCCTTTATAATTATAATAGTAGGACCCCGAGTTGGGCGGTGGGACGATGCGGACGTGTTTCCCATCAATTGCCCCTCCGCAGTTAGGAAAGTTCCAACGGCTGGCAAAGTGGGAGGCCACAGTCTGCCATTCCTGTGGCGTGGAAGGGAACTGTGGAGTGAAACAAGAAAAAAAAAATTAGTCACTTTGCACCTAAACATTGCAAGCAGATTAGACAATCAACATCTTGGAACAAGAGCATTGTATAAAATTGGAGGCTGGAAAGTATTTACACAGAAAAGTAGAGGCTCCCCTTCACAGATTACTCACCCCCCCCCATCAATCCCCCCACTTCTGATGGGACATTGGCAATAACTATGGTTTTGGGGGGGGGGGGGGGTGGTGGACAGGTAACCCTCTGCACTTCATTGATTGGCAAATGGCTCAATAATGTGGCTAGTTTGGCCAGACCCTCTGTACTTAACACTATTGGCAGGCCACAGGAAAGATCAAATAACATTTCCCCCCCCCCCCCCCCCCCAAAAAAGGCAGGCACAGTGTGACATTATTAAATTACCAAGCAAGCTAATAGGAGGGAAAGAAGACAAAAAAATAGGAAATGGAATGTATGGAGGCAGCCCCTTGCACTACATGCTTTGCTGAATTCATCCCTAAAGATGCGCACTATAAAGAGGTAGGTATATAGTGTGTATGGACCTTGGGAAAGCCAGCAGATAAAGGATTGGTACCATCTGACAGAGCAGTTGGGGGAGGGGGTTCCTAATGAGTTTGCCCCCCCCCCCCCCCCCAAAAGAACAAAAAAAGGGGGCTCTACATGAAGTAAACCACACAGCAAACATTTGTGCATATTTTAGGGGGTGTTTGGGGGCAAACAATACTATGCAGCAGACAAAAGACATTGCTTAAGTGACTAGGCCATAGGTGTCTATTGGGGCAGAAGAGCATGCTGGTGAGGTAAGTGAAGGGAAAAATGCATGAAGGAGAAAAGGGGCACAGCATATTAGAACATATTGCAATCATGGTAATTAGGGAAGGAGGTCAAAAATACAAGTCATTAGCAAACAGAGCATACATAGAAGGGAATAGTAAAGTAGAAATGTTACCTTAATATAGTCCTCCTGCAGGACCTGAATGATGGCAGAACAGGTCTCTGGAATAATGATTCCCAGGGCCTGGGGAGAGATACCTGAAGAGAACTTCAAATCCTGAAGACTTCTCCCTGTCGCCAAGTACCTCAACGTGGCAACAAGCCTCTGCTCCAGAGTAATGGCTTGTCTCATGCAGGTATCCTGCCGGCTGATAAAGGGGGTCAGCAAAGCCAAAAGACGGTGAAAATCGGGGTCCGTCATCCTGAGAAAGTTCCTGAAATCATCAGGATTATTCTCCCGGATCTCACGAAGCAAAGGCATGTGCGAGAACTGGTCACGCTGAAGCAACCAATTCTTGGTCCACATACTCCTCGTCACTCTGTTCATGGACGGGTCTTGGGTCAAAGCTAAAAGCCCGACACCAATTCCGCGTACAGCACGAACTCGGCGACGAGTACGCACGGGAAACATCGCTCAGAAGGTCACAAAAGGTCGGCTGGTCAGAACGGACAAACAGAAAGCACCGATAAACAGCAAGGCCTGAAAGAACGAAGTGAATACCAGCAACGAGCAGACAATAAGCAGTGCAAATCAAAGCGTCCTATATCAAGATATAGGCCGCAATGACCAACAAATGCGAACTGACTACACGCACTAATAAACAGATAAGCACGACAAGCACAAACTGAAGAGCAGTAACGATCTGAGTCAGAAAACTGAGAAGCGCGAATCTTAAGTCACCAAACTTCCACTAACTCTCGATAAACACGGGATCAGCAGAAGGAGCCCAACGGGTGCCTGACGTGGTGCTGAACTTCCCTTTTGTAATCTCGTGGACGACGACTTACGTCACGACGTTCTTCCGGACCGGATATTCCGACAACGTAGTCCGACCGTGTGTACGCAACGCCAACATCGGACAAAGTACGTCGGACAAAGTCCGACCGACCTGGTCCGCGGATTGTCCGAGCGTGTGTATGGGGCTTAACAGAATGCACTAAAAATCAGAAAGGCCTGAGAAGAGTGAGCTGAAAATCAGAAACGAGCGGACAAGAAGACACTGAAAAACAGATACAAACTATTAAATATCACGCACTGAAAGACAGGAACGAGCTGACAACACACACTGAAGAGCAGATACAAACTCACAAGCACAAACTGACAAGCATTAACGAATTGAAAAGCACGAGGCTGAAAAGCGCAACTCATCTCTCACCAAACTTCTACTAACACGAGATAAACACGAGATTATCAGAAGGAGCCAAAAAGGGTGGCGCACTGGCTATTGAACTTCCTTTTTATAGTCCAATCGTATGTGTTCTAGGTCACCGCATTCTTGACGTTCGGAATTTCCGACAACATTTGCGTGACCGTGTGTATGCAAGACAAGTTTGAGCCAACATGCTTCAGAAAAAAATCCACGGTTTTGTTGTCGGAATGTCCGATCATGTGTATGCAGCCTTACTGTTGCAAGGCAGCATGGCAATGCAAGAGGAATAATGTCCTGTCCCTTAACCTAATTAAAATAGTCAAGTGGCCCAGGCAAAACTCCAGGAGGTAAGAGTCCATATAGGCATTGTCCATGACTTGGATGTTGTCCTTGACTCCCAGTAACTTCAGCGCCCCACTGCGCTCACAGGTGTCCTCGTTCTGTTCTCCAACCCCAGTCAGTACGCCTGTGCACCCTGATCTGATCAATATTGTGTTCAGATTAAAAATACTAAAATACTGGTAGATATCCCTGATCATAACTTAGATTTATATTATGTATTGAAACATGGGTATATTTAATGAAATAATATGACCAATGCCATAATCATTATTACAGACTCCCAATATAAAAGTTAACCCCATTAACACATTGCCCACGTGTAACTGGAGATCCTTTTGCTAAGGACATAATTCTATTTGAGAGATGTCATGCTCTTTGTATCTATGTCTAGCTGAAAGGTTAAGTAGCAGCTTGCTGACATACAGGAAATGGCTGCAACAAAAAAAAAAGGACGCCAATTTTGTTTTGGAGCCACGTCGCATGACCGCGCAATTGTTAGTTAGTTAAAGCGACGCAGTGCCGAAGTGCAAAAAGGGGCCTGGTCCTTTGGCTGCCAAATTGGTCCGGGGCTGAAGTGGTTAATATAGTCCTTCTGCAGGACCTGTATGATGGCAGAACAGGTCTCT